>VYZQ01011136.1:0-27071 GCA_013400655.1 Mystacornis crossleyi
GTGCGGGGGCGGGCGGCGGGGCCCCCCGGTCCTGGGAAGCGCTTCTGGTAACGGGGGCGGGCGCGGCGGTGGGGTTGGCCGCCCCCCCCGCCGCATCCCTGCGCGGGCAGAGCCCCCCGGGCCGGCCCGCGCCTTTGTGCGCTCTTTCCGCGGCTGGTGATTGTTGAGGTTTGAAATGGAGAGACGAGGCGGGGGGGGATGGGGGTGTTTGATTTATGGTGCCGGAGCGGCTCCGAAAGCCGCCGTGAGACGGAGCCCTCCCGCCCTTCCCCGGGATCGCGGTGCTGTTGAAGGGATCTTTAAAGAGGTGAAGGTCTGGAAACAAAAAGTCGCGCATGGGACAGGATTACGCAGCCGATTCTGGCCCAACCCGGAAGTTTATGTCGGGAACACGTGTTGGTGGGAAGGTGGCGAGGCAGGAGCCGCCGACCCCCCGTCTCTCCCGTCGCCTCCCCCGGGGCTTCCCCGCCTGGCCGAGCCCTCCGGGGCCCCGCTGCTCCCGGGGAGCTGAACCGCGGCGACAGACACGGCCTCAAAGTCCAGGGACTCTTAACGAGCGCACCTCAAACAGAGGTTGCTAGGGTGAGTAATAGTTTAACGTAGAAATGCCCCTACAGTCTGATGGGGAAGAGGCCTTGCGGGTTTTTCTTCTGTTTTTTTTTAGGTTGTTTCTTTATTATTTTTAGCTAACCAGGCTCCCCACTGTATTTGAGAGCATAAATTAGAGCTCTTGTACTTTCTTTCAGGTACTCATAGGCTGGTTCTATGTGTCTGATGCCTGTTAAAGATGAGGCAAATTTTTAAAATGCCTTAGAGAAAAAAAACCCCTTACATTGATTTATTGGGTAACTCCAGAGTAAGTAAAAAAAAATTAATGGAGTCAAACGACACAGTGTAACGTTAGGAATTAACTCAGTGGTAGACTATTTGGCTTTGGACTACCAAGGTTGTGTCTGGATTAAAATGATTAAAAAACATGCATTAATATTTTGCAAGCTGCCCTCCCCGAAAATTGAAAATCTGTAGTTGATGATGTAAAGCAAGAATTGAAATTGTGTAACAGCATGACATTTGAATTGGTATTCTAAATCTGCCTCACAGCCATGAGATGCTATATTTGTATGCAATCTTAATATTTGGAAAGAAAATGTGGGCAGTTTGTCTTTTTGTCCAGACTATTTCTTTGGTTTCAAAACTGGCTGGGAACTATTGTAAAAGCCATTGAAGCAGGTCATGGTGCTTTGAGGCACACCTGGAACTGGCTCCCAGGCTAAAACTAAGAATCCTGGTGCTCACACGCTGCTCTGAGCTCTTTGAGTTTTCACATCTTAAATCCTTCCACTACTGACCGAATTACCAGCTCCAGCCTTTTAGTCTGAAAGCTGATTTCATGCCAAATTATTGCATGGTTAAGTCTTTTAATATTTTCAAACCTTCTGAGTTTCACATCTGCGGGCTGTGTAACATGACAGTTGTAGATTTTGTAGAACACTCATTAAAGAGCATTGAGGCAGGGTTGAACCCCACAGTGCCCTGAAGTGTCCCTCATGTCCTTGAAGCCTTGATGTTTGAGCCGTAACCAGCCTTGGAAAAATGGGAATTATTTTTCTAGGATTGAGATTAATTTATGATTTTTATAAAAACAACTTTGTACCTGTAAATGCAAAATTAACTACTAGTCTTGAGGTTAAGGCATGGAAGGATGAGTGAATTCATTAATTAGAATTTTGCTCTTTGATTGGATGGTGACTTGGAGAGGACCAGAAGGGGTTGGGTTGGTTGAGGTTTTTTTTCCTTCTGGAGCCAAAAGCTGCGAGATGAGCAGAACCCACGTGGATATCCAGAGAATCCTGTTGGGTGGGATGGGGCTTAGCAGCCCTTACACCTCTGCTGCGAGAGGCTGCAAAAGGAGATGTGAAATTTTCAGGTCAGTAATAACTCACGGTTCAGACAGGCAGAGAATTTGCAGCGCAAAGCTGTCTTGTCTCTACAACTTGAATATTTGTGTGATATTATAAATGGCTTCCAGTATTCAGGTGCCATGTATTCCTCAAAAAGGCAGTGGGGTGAACCTTTCCAGTGAAAGAACAAGAGTTCTGAATGCTGTTTGTGTCCCGGCCGAGCTTTAACACCCAGGTCTGCAGTTGGGTACACCACAGAGCCCAGGTGGCCGAAGGGCTTGGGAATAGCCGTGCCTGGTTGATTGTGATGTTTGATTTGGACCAATTTATGATACTGTAATTGATTATGGTTTTTAAATAGATGCTTTAGGTGAGCAGTGTTACCACGTGTAACTCACAGACCTAAAGGTCAAAAGGCTTTTCATTGTTTGGGATTCTACCATTATCTTTCTCAGGGGAAACAGAGCAGGTTGCTTGACATGTGTTTTAGAATCTTTTTTTCTTCTTTTTTTGTTTTGTTTCTTTGTACCAAAGCTAAAATGGAAAGAGAGAGTGAGCCAGGTTGGCATGGATACATGACATGATATTAAACATGGCATTCTGGTTTTGTATCTTTAAATCAGGAATTATTTACATAATGTGCAGTGATCATGAAACCGTTTCTTTATTAAAGTTTTAGGCTATATTCTTCATCAGGAGAGCGCTTTACAGAAATGTTTGGGGTGTTTTGGTAGCCCTACTTGAAATGGCAGCAGTTTGTTTTTTCTTGAAACAAAGAAAATAATCAAGATACTACTACTGTTGAAATTCTATGAATAATTTTTTTTAGTTATATTTAATAGGCTGATTCTTGCTCAGTGACATTGGACTACCTCACTAAACATAGACAATCTTATCTGCAAGATTCTACATGCTCAAAACAGTCTTGGAGTGATGAAACGCTCGGGGAACAGCTTGTAATATTCACAACTTTTTAATAAGTAATTTCTTTTGGAGATTTTGAAGATGTGGCAAACAGGTCCTTATATAGTATTGCCAAGGCTGAGCTGCAGAGCTTGATAAAGTCACTTTCACTTGTGTTAACTGAGGAGCCTCCTACCTTGCAAGATTATGGAGCTGCTTCAGCCTGATAATGTTTTAAGCTTAACCAGCATGTGCTACAGAAAATAAACTGAGTTACCACAATGCAGCTTCTCCTGTATTTTTTCCTTCCTCATTTAATTTCCTTGCTAAATTAAAATGGGGAGGGTGGGCAGCATTGGTGCTTGGAAGTTTGCACAAAGCCTAAAATTGGTTCTAAGTATTCAGTGACTTCTAATGTAAAAATTCTAGAAGTTCAGAATTCCTTTTGTTCCAAACAATGCAGCTTTGTTCCTACTGTACAGAAACAAAATAAGTGAAACTAGTCAAACTTTCATTGTCCAAACTGACGGACAAACAATTGCTGTTGTTTTAATGAGCTTTTTGCTGGGTTGTGAGCAACCATGAATTTTTAAGACTTAAAATTGGGGTTATCAGGAGAGAGGTGCAGCTGGGGGATTTCTTAAATGAAAACAGCCCCAGTAGAAAGCGAGGCTTCTAGACTGGAGCTACTTACTCTGGAATTGTAGGGATTGCTTTGCTAGTTTCTATCACCAGTCATCTACTGAAAACTTTGAAATAAGCAGCTAAAGCATTGCTGTTATGAATTGGGTTTTTTCTGAACTCTGAAACTTTTAAGATATCCGAGCCATTTTGTTTTTAAAGGTGAAAAATGTGGAGTTCGGTGTCACTGTGGATAGGTTAAACTGGACTTAAAGCAGACGTGATGGGCTGTGACACCGTTGTAGGACGCTGGCAAAGATGTGTGTTTGTGGTGTTGATGTGGGTTTTTCTTCTAGCCTTGGTTTTGCTTTGAGTCTCGACTTCATAGAAAGGCCTTTCCTTCCTATATTGTGAGGGCAGACTAGAAGTTCTTGAGTCATTTTTTTCTCTTTAAGTAAAAAGCCCCAAGCTTCTGCCTTTTTGTGCCTCTGTTCAGTACAGTCACTTCACTCTCAACCACGTTCTAGTCGTACCTTCTTTCAGCGGTGGGGTGATCCCAGCTCTGCACAGACTAAAGAATGACCTAACTGAGGCTTCTTTCCATTGTACGTTCAGGCATTTTCGTTTATTTGTCCTTTGAGCAAAGGTGTGTTGCCCTCTGTGGAGGGGTGCTCCTGCCTCCTTTCCAAACGGATACTGGGAAGTTTTGTGATTTCAAAGTGTTTTGGAGCTGCTGTTTTGACCGGGTGACCTGCGGTAATTCCCCTTCTGTAGAGAAATTCATCTTCAATAGCTGCTCTCAAGTGCTGAACGCCAAAAGTACTGATAAGCAAAAATTTCAAAACTTCCTCCCCTCACCTGTTTCTAATCAGTAAACAATGCTGCAAGCTTCTCAACTTAGATGTGATGGTCACTGTTAAGGTTTAGTCTGATGAAAATTAAGGATTTATCCCACTTAATTAATATATATAGTCCCCTTTTTTTGAGACAGGAAGCACAATCTTTCTGGAACGAAAGGTGAAACTAAAAGTCAGTTCTTACCATTTTTGTTGACCCATTCAGGGTTCTAGGAGATAGGCTAGTGGGTGGTGACATCCTTTAGTGGTGCTGCCACGTTAAATATATCTGCTAAACATCTTAATATTTCTTAATATCTTCTGTACCTCATAGCAACAAACCAGGCCATTCTGCCAATGTATTTGGTCACCTCAAATGCCTTTAAAAAAGAAGAATCTGCTTCTGACAAGCAGGTGGTGTTTGATGGGGCTGTGCATGGTCACTAGCGGTTCCACCAATTGTTTGTTGCTTTGATATTGTTTGGGACACCTTTAAGTCCTTGATGCTTAAAAATGTATCTTCCCTTTGTCCCAGTCCCTTGCATCCACCACTTGTGGTGCCACCATCTCGGTGTGGATCCACGACAAAAAGGTTTCTCCCTGCTACTGCACAGACTAAAACTAGGAAGAGTAAGAACTAAGTGCCTGAGGCTTAGCTTATTACAAGAATTACCTGTTCTGCTAAACGTGCTGAGGAATATGTGTGACCAGCCAGCTGGATGTGGCTTAGCTGTGCATGTAGAAGAGATAATCGAGGGAATGCTGTTTTGGAGTCTTGTGAATGAACATCTAAAACGCCAACAAATAATTTTGTCCTCTTACCTGCTTTAGAGTAGGTGTTTCACTTCATTGGGTTTCGATGTTTTGTTACCAGTGGGTGTTAAGGGGTGTGGAGGGTAAGTGAAATCAAGATCTGCTTGAGGTGTATTTTAAACTGTATAAGTAACAGCTCAAGTTCAGTGAAATCATTTAATTTTTATCTTAATACTAGGGCAGATGGGTTTCCTTCTTAAGCGAGTGAAATGTGTTATCTTCTCTCTTCATCTTTAAATATGGAGTATTTGGCTTTTTAATAAGTTTTTATGCTGTCTAGAATAGCTTTTTGAAATTAGTTTTGCTTGTCCTACACATAAAGGAGTCCGTGACCTGATGTTAGTGTCCTATTTAATAAGCAGTTACATACTATAATAGTGGCACATTTGTTCTCTCCACTATGCAAAACAAAATTTCTCCAGTGAATGAATGTAACCTAATGTAAGGGCAAGCAAGAAAGAAAAGCTTTCCTTATAAGCTCTTTATCACTAACTTGTTACAAGATAAAGTAAATGAGTTTTAATTGTGCTTCCCTCGTGCAGTTGCTTCACCGACAAAGACGGATCATTAGCATAACATGGGCTCACCATTTCTGCTCTTGCTGTTTCTTGTAATGCTTGAAAATGCAGTGCCTCCAAGACTAGAAAACGTGTCTTAGGTTTATGGGTATGATAGCATTTTGTGTAGTAAACTATTTAATTCTCCCTGCTTTTCAATGTGGTGGGTATGTTGAAAAGCCTACAAATAAACAAAAGAACCAGAGCAAATCTAGAAAGTGAAACTGTGTGTACAAGAGACTGCACTGTGAATGCCCTGAAATCCAGGAAAGGGAGTTCTGTGCGGGCAAAAAAGAAATCAGAATTAAATGTACTTATATTTACAGTTTCATTACTTTTTTTTTTTTTAGAGATGGTGGAGCCAGGACAAGATCTGTTGCTTGCTGCTTTGAGTGAGAGTGGAATCAGTCCAAATGATCTCTTTGATATTGACTCTCCAGACGTGGTTCTTGCAAATCCAGCACCAACTCCAGCTGTTCAGCAGGTTAAAACAGGAACAGTAGGGGTTTGTTAGAGCTTGGGTTTGCTGTGATGGAGGGGTTAAAGGGAGTGATGTCCATAGCAAGTGGTTTAAGCATGTGGAGTTTCCATAAGTGTCTTGCTTCATAGTACTGAGATTGGAAAATGACTTCCTAAGTAATTTGGAACTTCTATACAAAAAAGCAATCAATTTGAAATCTAATTTCAAATCTTGCCTTCCACAGTTGACTTGAGGTCAGAACAAACAGAAATATTCTTAATTCTGGACATAACATGGGGACATAAGGTCATGGTATCCATGGAAAACTCTCATGTCATTGGGGTCTAGCTGCTCTACAACAAAATGCATAAAAAGTGTAATGAAATACCATGTTTAAGCTCCATTATGGCCTTCCCTCTGCCAGATTGGAGCCGTTTCAGGCACAGACTGGGAACAAAAGCCTCAAGGTTTTATTCCTGCCGACCTGTTTGCTTTCTTCCCTCTGCAGTCAGTACCTCTCAGTGCGTTAGAACTGGGCCTGGAGACTGAGGCTGCAGCTGCTGTGAAACAAGAACCAGAGACCGTATCTACTCCAGCCTTATTAAATGTGCGGGTAAGAACTGCTGCTCCAGCATTTACAGGGGGAGGGGGCTTAACCTGGGCTGGGCACCAGGTGCCCACTAAGCTGCTCGATCACTCCCCCACCTCAGTTACACAAAGGCAAAAAACCCTGGTGAAAGGCTCACGGGTTGAGATCAGGACAGGGAGATCAGCAATTTGTCATGGGCAAACCAGACTCAACTCGAGGAAATTAATTCATTGCCAGTTAACAATGGAGTAGGAAAATGAAAAGTAAGAACAAATCTAAAAATACCTTCTCCCTGCTCCTTCTTTTGTCCTGGGTTCACCTTCACTCCTGGCATCCATGGGCTGTGGGGGAGTCCCTGCTCCAGCACCTGGGGCACCTCCTCCCCTTCCTTCGCTGACCTTGGTGTCTGCAGGGTTTGCTCACATATTCTCACTTCTCCCTCCCAACTGCTGATGGTGCAACAGTTTTTGCCTCTTAATTAAAGGATAAATACCTTCTCACAGGCACTGCCAGTGTCACTGCCTGGCTGAGCCTTGGCCAGCGGTGGGGCTGTCTTGCAGCGGGTTGGACTGGCTTCGTCAGATACGGGGGAAACTGTAGTGGTCGTATCTTGTACCTGGGTGATGAATTTTTCATTTTCCTTTTTTTACTTCCTTTTCCTTACCTTCAAGTAAAATCTAAAAATATCCTTCCAAAATATGTGCAATGTGTTGAGAGATACTTTTTGCTCAGACTGTTGCAGCGCAAGATAATTAGTGTGGCATCTTCAGCCTGTTATTTGAAGGCGTTTCTTACTACAAATGTCTTCTAAAAACTGGTGTATTCCGTGTGCTAAATGAAAGGCTAATAAAGTTTGCTCTCTTTTTGTCTGTTTTCTGAAAACTTCCCCGCTTCTTTGTTGCCAGCAACCACCATCCACCACAACCTTTGTGCTGAATCAAATAAATCAGCTTCCAACTCTGGGGACGACAATAGTGGTGACGAAAACGATGCCCGTCACGACCTCGAGGCAGACGATCACTGTAGCAAAGATCATCCAGACCAGCACAACCACTCGGCCCTCGGTGGCAGCACCAGCAGTTCGCAATGCCTTGACCACTGCACCTTCCAAGGACCAGATTCAGCTGAAAGATCTGCTGAAGAACAACAGTCTTAATGAACTCATGAAATTGAAGCCGCCTCCTAATATTGCCCAACCAGTAGCGACAGCAGCAAGTGAGTTTCCTCCTCTCTTTGTAATTACGGTGTTTTAGGTAAATGGTGAAATAACGAAGATCTTTGTAGGTCGTGGATTTTCACTGATGAGTAGAATATCATGGTAAAATGAAGTCTTTCAGGAAACCTGATAAATTTCATTCTAACTGTGGTAGTGTTAAAATTCAGGGTGAAGTAGTACGGAATAACAGACTTACAAAGAAATGAAACTCTTGATTTACTGCATGGAATGAGGAAACTGACAGATTGCAGCTGGAAAATTAGTAAAATTAATTTGTGAACATTACTAAGTCTATTAGCTGTGTTAGTGGAGTCTCCATCAGTTCCTGTTGTACTGTGTACTTGAAACTACAACAAACTAGTACTTTTTTTTTTATTTGGCATCTTCCAAACTAGATTTGTAGCACATGATAAAGTGTTTCTGTGAAGTGTCTCCTGCAGAAGAAAAATCTGTCACTTTGTTTCATTGGAGGCATCAGATCTATTGTTTAAAAGCTTAAGTCCTAAAAACTTGCTGTTTATTTTCATGTTACTTCTGAAAAGTTGCGTTAACTTAAATGCCACAAGTACACTTTTCCTGCACTCCATATCTTTATTTTGTGATTCCTTCCATAATATTTCTTTATATATTATGTTTAACATGTGGTCAGCTTAATACAAGGGAAAGCTGCATGTGTGTGAAACTTTAATTCTTTCAAGTTATTCTGATTTTTAGCATGAGGTTAAGACCAGACTAGTTCAGTTTGAAAATATCTCTATTCCTGCTTTTTTTCTGAAAGATACACCGGTGTTTTCTGAATTTCTGTTATTTTCATTGTCTCTGAAACAAGCTTTGCTGATTTTTATAGGTGTGGTTGGCATAACCTATTTTTCTGTATGCAGAGGGAGTGCGGTACAGGAGCTGTCTGTTAGAACTGAAACAAAAAACAGAATATCCCTGCTTGTGTCATTGTTTTCTGTTAGGGAGTGGTTGCCAAAACCCAAGTTAGGACATGAACTGAAGCTGGGGCAGGGGGTAAAGGAAGTGAGGAAGAGGAGGGGAGAAAGCAAAAGGGGATAAATTGTGTTAAATCAAATGAAAACTCAGAGAAGCACAGAATAGTTGACATCAACACACAGTAACTGTTGGAGTGGCACAGCTGCAGAAAACAGTTCAGTCTGTAGCTTCTGTATAAGGTGAAAAGGAGACCTGCAGCTTCTAGAACTGCACTCCTAATCTTGTGTTCCTGTGTCTCTGGATCTTTCCTCAACATTTGTTTTAAAAAAATGACAAATACTTGTAGCAAAGAGAAGCTCTTGAAAGGAAAATGGTCTTTTCATATAATTCAGGCAGCAGGAGTTGTGGACAGGAAAATACTAAGAACTTAAATTATGCAATGTCTTTGAGGAAAACATTTATTTGTGCAAGTGCCCTAATTGTTTTTAGGGGCAATTATGCTAAGTTTATTACATACATTGACATGATGGAAGCTTGACAGCTGCTTTCAATGTTTTGCATCCATCCTTATGCAAATTATTGTCGTTCTGTGCTGAGCCCTATTCCTAGCTCCTTGCAAATGTGGCTGAAGACAGCAAGGTTAATAAATGGTCTTCTTAAAGGATCCTGTTACAAACTTCAAACAACTGAGTCCAGAGTGCTGACCTTTTGTTTTACAGAACTAAGGGTAGTTTCTCCTAAGGTGGTGAGTGCCACCAGACCCGGTGAGTCCATTTCTGTTGAGACGTTGGCCTTTCTGGCTACCTGTTACTGGACACGGTGGCATTGCATGGAAGTTCCTTCAGTCAAAGGAGTAACAGGATTTAACTCCTTGCTCGGACTCGTTAATTTGGGCAGGACTATTAATTGATTGTGTTCTTAAAGCATCAGTGTGCTGCTGGATACTTTAAACTTCTCTTGCTGCTTGTTAGTGGAGCAGCATGTTAGTCTGAGTTGACGTTTGCAGGGAATTCCTGTAAACCACAGCTTTTCTTTTGCAGCTGACCTGAGCAATGGTGCAGTGAAGAAGGAGGCTTCCACAAAAGAGGTAGCAAGAATATGGATAAATGACATTAAAATGAGAAGTTTTTCACCTACTGTGGTAAGTGGCACAAATGACTCATTTGCCAAACGAGCGTGTTGCTGGCCATCAGCAGTTGTGCCCAGTTTCAGGAGTTACTCATACTTGTCTTGTGTGTGGTGGAACTGTCATGTGCATCTGTTTGTTCAAAAGGTCACTTGCTCCACTGCGTGGAAGTTGGTTAGATGAGTGAAGTCAGCAGCTGTGTAGAGCAGGCTTAGATAGTAAATGACAATTTCAGGAAATTGCTGTCCTTAGCAGAACCTGGTGTGGGCCAGGAAGAGTGTGGCTCTGATTAAAGGTGATAAACGTAGCATTTCCTCTGGGTTAAGAGATTGTCTTTTAGAATAACTAGCAGTGAGGAAAGACTTCCCTCTACCTTGGCTGTCCTTCTGGGCAGTTGAATTGAAGATGTAAATTGAGTATCATTCAATTTTCTAAATGTAATAAAATTACGTTCGGATGCTGTAAACACGAGTTTTGGCATCTTCCCGGATAGCTAGACTCAGGCTGAGGTTTGGGAAGAACTGTTCTCACAGAAAGGGTTTTTCAGATAATTTCTTTTATATTAAACATTAGTAGTTGTGGAAGATGTTTGATTTTTCATCTAGTAAGTGCTTTGCAAATCCTTATATAATTCCATTGATCAGGGTCACAGTAAATGGGTAACTGTCAGGTTTCAGAGAATACCGGATGGAACTGACTATTTAACTGTGAAGTTGTGGAATGATGTCATGAAAGTGAAACTGCAGGAGACTTCAGGGGAGTACTTGAATGTTAGGGCTGCTGTGTTTTCAAGGCAGTTTTCTTTAAATCATAGTCTGCGTTTAATATGCTGTAAGAAGAGTTTCTTTTTAATTCTCCTTATGTGAGTTTGGAGTACTTGATCTGCTTGCAAAGGAGAGGAAGTTCCCTGACTTTGTGTCTTCAGAGGGTTGTTCAGAGTGTAAGAAATCTGCACTTGTCTGTAGTTTCCCCAGGGATTCATTGGTTTGTCCCCTACATGTGTTAAAACACTGAAGTGCAAGTTTGTCCTCATTTCCTTTCTCCTGTTAATTTCCAGGAGATGGAATATTAGCAATGTGCTGTTTGACTAACACGGGTATTTCTCTGTTCCAGAAAGTGCCGGCAGTAAAAGAAGAGGAGGAACCCGAGGAAGAAGATGAAGAAGAAATGGGCCATGCAGAGACCTACGCTGAATATATGCCAATAAAACGTATGACTTGATCTTTTGTTACATCAAAAGGCCCAATGCTTTGAGAGTTAGTTTATTTACACTCTAGTAATTACTAACACAGAAAATAGAGACTGTCTGAAGTTAACAGGGCCTGAATATGTTGTGGGTTTTCCTAGGAAGTTTATCTTCCGTAGTGCTTAGATTTGGAAGAGAAGTGGATTTTTAAAGAGCAGAGGAATTCTTCAGTGTATCTTTGAGCAGTACTTGTTTCACAGATAGGAGTGATGAACCACGATCAGGATTTTTTTTTACCTCTGTGAACACGCCTTGTGCCTCAGCAGAGAAAATTTCCTAAAGGAATTAAGTGCTCACTGCTACACTTAGGAATCGAGTTTGAGTCTTTTGGTGTGAAATCACCCTAAGCACGTTCTTCCTGCATTGTTCCTGGCTGACTACTTAGAAGTGGCTCTTGCTTGTTTTTTGAGTGAATCTTTTACTGCTGTTTGATTGCCATCTCCTCTTTTTTCTCTTTTCTTTATTGTACCCATGGACAACAAGCTGTTATCTCGTTTGCTAAATACAGTGACCTGCTGTAAAAGCAAGGCAAAAATTTTGCAGGGAGTTTGTCACTAAATGGTTAATTTTCATTGTTACTGATGAGATCTGTCAGCAATTAAACCATGTCTGTTCTAAATCTTTTCTCCCCTCATTCTGCTTAAAAATGGCACTATATAAATAGTGAGAAGAATGCTGCTTTTGTGACTCTGGCATCCTGAGGCTGCTCCTGGCCTTTTGGGCAGACAAGGTTCAGACTGGTTTTTCTCAAACAAGTCGAGTACACAAATACTTTAATTTTCTGTTAAGTGAATTTTATCTCATTTCACGAAAAGAGGGGGAAGGTGGTGAGAAGAGCAAGTTTAGATTGCAGTTACAAAGTCAGCTTAATGTGTTCCTTCCTATGCGGTGCAGTTTAACACTTGACAGATTGTTGCAATGAAACATACTTGGGGTTGAGTTCAGCCTTTGCAATCACAATTGTAATTTGTTTGGGTAAATATAATAACTTGTGCTGCAGCAACAGAACTCTGTATTACAATGTTTTCATCTTCTGCCTTCCTTCTCCTTCTTTCTCAACCAGTAAAAATTGGTCTACGTCATCCTGACCCAGTAGTGGAAACCAGCTCGTTATCCAGTGTGACTCCTCCCGATGTGTGGTACCAGACATCAATATCAGAAGAAACAATTGACAGTGGCTGGTTATCAGCTTTGCAGCTCGAAGCAATCACTTATGCAGCCCAGGTATGCCAGACATCAGTGCAGCTTAAAAGCTAACAGAGAATTTAAGAAGAAAAACTGCTATCTGACGAGTGCAGCTATGTCAGTTTTACAAGGAGATAAAATAATAAGAGCTTAAAGGTTTGAGTTGCAGTAGAAGATGGCAGGTGAGCTTTAGCTCAGATAAATGTGAGGTAATACACCTAGGAAAACTTCTTTTAAACCACTTCCATGATGCTGATCTCCAACTGTCTTAAAACTCAGAACATGTTAGTCATTTTTATTTCTCTGAAATAACCTAATGGCTGCGGTAGCAGCAGGCTGAGAAAGCCAGCCCGGTGTGACATCCTTGGGAAGGGGTATGGAGAGCAGGGCTGGGTGTTATTTTGCTGCTGGATTGAACTCCAGTGTGCTCACCCCAGATGTGTGTGCAGCACTGAGTCCTGGCGAGGGAGGTAGTGGAGTTAGAGGACAACTAAAATGGGCACAGGAGGGAAAAAGTTGCCTCATGAGAAGAGACTGACACAGCTGGGACACCTGGGGCTGGAGAGGAGAGAAAGGAATGGGAATGAAATCAGGGTTAAGGTAATCAAGAAGTGATAGCACACAAAACCAAGAGCAAAGCAGAACTTGGGGACACTGACAGGAGATTGGTTTAAAATGGGTATATTCAGAGTACTGCATTCCACAGGCTGTGGATGTCGGGGTCTTGCTGCTACAAAAGGCTGTGCAGGTGCTTATCAGTGGGTTAGGAAAGGCACAAAACAGTGGACAGACACTTGGAGTTGTTCTGGGTGCTGAGGGGAGAATGGATCACGTAATGCAGTTAGGGTGCTCTGCTGTCCCTAAATAAAATCCCCTCTTCTTGCTTCCAGGAGTTTGCTTGGACCACTGGTCTCCTCCAATAGGATGTTTCTTATGTTTGCTCTTTTCTGACAATCCGCTGTGATGTGTTCTGGAGAATGGGTACAAGTTTTTTGTTCTTTCTCCTACAGCAACATGAAACATTCCTGCCCAATGGAGACAGAGCTGGATTCTTGATAGGTGATGGTGCTGGTGTAGGAAAAGGAAGGACCATAGCTGGAATAATCTATGAAAATTACTTGTTAGGCAGAAAAAGAGCAGTCTGGTAAGTGTGTCAGGATTTGTTAGAGCAGCCACTCCAGTGACTCTATGACTTAAATTCAGGGTCATCTGTCTTCTGACAAATGCTGTAGCAACTGCCTTTGGAGCTTCTGCTGTAACTTACGGAACGTGCTTTGTTTTCTGTCTTCAGGTTTAGCGTGTCAAATGATCTGAAATACGATGCTGAAAGAGATTTGAGAGATATTGGAGCAAAAAACATATTGGTGCATTCATTAAACAAGGTGTGGAAACTTTTTACTATGTACAGTTGAGGCAAACCTTTAGGTACGCTTGTGTGACGAGTTGTGCATGTTGACTGTTTTAAGAGGAAGAATGTACTAATTTCAATAAATTTGCTGTCTAGGTCTTGTTTGACAGGCCTTAATCTTACAAAGAACCACACAGAGCTTTAAGTTAATCACGTAAATAGGCCCCTTGTAGGATTAAGCCTTAGCATGTGTGCTTTTTCAAAAAAAACTACACTTCAAGCCACTACTGACACTACTAGTAGAGTATTTTCTAGAAGTTGAAATATTCTTTACATCTGTAAAGCTTTGTAGCGTTTGAATTTTTTTTCCTTTCTATCTCTCAGTGCACGTTTTACATGTAGTGCGTTTTATGTGTAATACTTGAATAATAGACTTGCTGAGTGATTTATTAAAGCAGCGGTGGTGTGCGCAGTTATTTTTGGAGACACTGCTTCTGCTCTGGATTAGCTGCTTAAATTGTAAAGTGTGATTACTGGTTGAATTCACCGAACTTAAAAGTTCGGTTTAAGTCGGTATTTTTGCTTTGTGAATTCTTAATTTGTAAAATAAGGCTTGAAAAATCATCATTTATGGTAGCAGCAGTAAATACGCTTGAGGTATTGACTCTAGAGGAATACATTGAAACTAAAATCTGAATTGTATTTAAATGAAGGAAACCATGTAGCCAAAGAATATATCTGCTAAGCTTTTGAAGCCTCAGATTTAGCCTGGCTTAAGGAAATGTTTCAGTAAGGCCCTGTATAACCCCTTCCCCACATTGCCATATGCCAGCCGTGCCCTGATCGTGGTGTGGGGTTATGGGTGGCTCCAAGTGTTCACACCTTTAAGCTTAAGACCACCAACATCCCTTAAACCATCTGGTGGGTGGGATTGAGGAGGGGATCTCTCTTGATTAATTTGTGTAATTTCTGTGTGTTGCAGTTCAAGTATGGGAAGATTTCTTCCAAACATAACGGAAGTGTGAAGAAAGGTGTCATCTTTGCTACCTATTCTTCTCTTATCGGGGAAAGTCAGTCGGGTGGAAAATACAAAACCAGATTAAAGCAGCTTCTTCACTGGTGTGGTGAAGATTTTGATGGGGTTGTATCCTTTTTCAAGAGTTCATTTGATTATAACCAAATTGCTGTTTAAACATACGTGGTTGAGGATTTGTAGGCATTCTCTGTTTGTAATGGCAATCAGTTGTGTGCGTGCTCTGCCGTTAGACTTGCAGTTTTACAAACTTTGTGCCAAACATTTACCATTAACCTGTTGCTGCACAACTCTGGTACAAGAGTGAAGCTTCTGGTTTTTTCTGTATCAAGCCCTTAATATTAAACTATTATCCCTAAGAACCTTAAGTTTACACTGATATTCTTTACAGACTTATTTAAATATATGTTTGGAGTATCACCAGCATTTTCAAGAATTCAAATGTTGGCAATTTTGCTCTTAAATACTTACTATTAATTTTTTTCCCAAGGTTTTTAGTTAAAATTATTAGTGTCTTCCTGAGTTTACAACTTCGACCTGCCACCTGTTGTAAGTAGTAGATTTTCTTGCCTTCTGTTCTAACTCCCTGTTCTAAAAATAAGTGGGACAAACTTTTTCCTTAATTACGGTTCAGATAGTATTTGACGAGTGTCATAAAGCAAAGAATCTGTGTCCTGTTGGTTCATCAAAACCAACAAAAACAGGTCTGGCTGTATTGGAACTTCAAAATAAACTTCCTAAAGCCAGGGTTGTTTATGCCAGTGCCACAGGTAGGTCCTGCTGGGTTTGCATTAAATGTCTCTGGATGGTTTTGCTGGCACTGGTACAGACTTGTGTTCTCCTTCTAGGTGCATCTGAGCCAAGAAACATGGCATATATGAACCGTCTTGGAATATGGGGTGAAGGAACTCCATTTAGGGAATTCAGTGACTTTATTCAGGCTGTTGAAAGGAGGTAATACTTCAAAGACCTACAGCGAGAATGCTCGGGGTCGTGGCTGACTGTGCTCCCCAGTTCCTTGTCTTCACCCTCTTGTCCTCTGCAAACATGTCCTGTCACACTAAGAACTCTCCTAAATCTGACAGTAATTTATCATAAGTGGTGAAAAATAAGATGTTTCCCTTGTTCACAGAAAATTTTGAGGGCTTTAAAAGCTTTCTGGGGAAAGAGCCCTCTCAGAAATGTGGGTGTTAGGAAAGCAAAATGCTTTGCTGCTCCCCATGAAAACACCCTGTGTTGAACTGAGTATGCTCAGTGTAGCTAATGGCTCACTATTTGTAGGCCTCTAATGTTTATGCATTCATCTTAGGCAATTTAACAGGAGGAAATCTTGTGCTTACTGGCATAAGAACCCAGTTCAGGGAAACTCTTTGTGCTGCTACAAGGTACTTTGTGTTTCAGAACATAGTAATAACACAGAATGTAAGAGGTCAGCAGAAAACGCCACTGCTGCATCCTGTGGTGGGGGAGCATCTTGCTTTGCCTATTTAAAAAGAATTTTGAACACTTCAGAATGCCACGGTAGGGTTTAGGATGCATCTTGTTTACCATCTACACGATGCGTGGCTTTTCTGGACTCTGAGTGTAGCCTCACTTCGTTACTGAGTACCTATCAAATGAGCAATAATGAAGTTACAGCCCCAAGCCTGGGAGTAGCAAAGTCTCCCGTTTTCTGTGCTCTCAAGGTGTGTTGCTGTTGCAGAGAACTGAAGTTACTTACTAATTATTTAATTTTCATACCAGCATAAATCTGGATAACCTAAACCAGTTTGTATTATTTTAAATAATCAGCGTTTTATAAAATTAGATTGCAGGAATTTGCTAATATTTGGACCAACTTCATTATCCGGTTACAGTTTGTAAGTTACTGTCTCCTAGTGCATCCTAGGTCATTTGGGAAAAAAGTAACTGAGTTTTACCTCTTGGGGTACACTTAAAATTTACAAGGCAGGGATACAGCTTTACGTAAAGACTAAATTTCAAATTATTTTGAAAACGTATTCCTTCACGTTTGTAAGCTGGTTTTTTCTAAAGTACTTGGAGTAGTTTTGAGGCGTATTTTAACAAATCCTTGCTCTTGAAAATTCTAATACGGACTTAAATTGTTCCTTTATTTTAGAGGTGTTGGTGCCATGGAAATAGTTGCTATGGATATGAAGCTGAGAGGAATGTACATAGCCAGACAGTTGAGTTTTTCAGGTGTAACTTTCAAAATCGACGAAGTTCTGCTCTCACAAGAATACGTTAAAATGTACAATAAATCTGTGAAGCTGGTAAGAAGCCCATTTTAAATTTGCTTTCCCCGTTGAGTTCTGAGAGGTTGAAGCTGGTTGAAACTTGAATGATCCTTTTCTCGTGCAGTGGGTCAGTGCTCGAGAGAGGTTTCAGCAAGCGGCCGATCTCATCGATGCAGAGCAGAGAATGAAGAAGTCCATGTGGGGTCAGTTCTGGTCAGCTCACCAGAGGTTTTTCAAGTACCTTTGCATAGCCTCTAAGGTGAAGAGGGTGGTGCAGCTGGCTCGGGAAGAAATCAAGAATGGCAAAGTAAGTTGGTCGAGACTTATTTTTAAACATTTGTCTTAAATGTATTACACATAAAAAATGAATAGTTTTCCAAATATTTTGAGCCACAGTAGGAGCATGCTTTTGTACTTCATGGGATCTAATGAGCAGAAATTCGGGCAAAATGAAGTTTCAGCTCAGTCACAGTGACAGTGTCTGGTATTCATTTGTCCTTCAGTGCGTTGTCATTGGCCTGCAGTCGACAGGAGAAGCGAGAACATTGGAAGCTTTGGAGGAAGGTGGTGGGGAGCTGAATGACTTTGTTTCTACAGCAAAGTAAGACTGAATTTTAAAAATGTTCTTTACAAAACCACCCTTCATCCAGCTTAGTGTGTGCGTAGTCATTTGTCCTTCTGCGTGCCAAATGTGCATCAGTGCACAGAAGGCTGGGAATCCCTTAGTGCTGATGTTCTTCCCTGAAGCTCTGTACCCCACTCTGGCAGCCCTGCTCAGGTGAGGCAGTGGGTAGTTCCTGGTTTCTCTGGCGTTCCAAACTGATGTTTTCAGGTGTGAACAGCTCACGCTGCTCCGCTCAAACTGGGAGGACAGGGAGACCTGCCAGGAGTGTGCTGCTTTTATACCAGAGCAACTTACAGACCATGACTTCCCTCTGGGATCACATGGACCACAGCCAATCCCCAGGCTGCCTTGCTGAAGATCTTAATAAATTAACTTAATCTTTTACTTAAATTGAGCGATCAAAAATGTCAGTAGCAATGCCTCTTGTTACCAAAAACAAATCTAACAAGTTATAACAGTGCTGCAAAACGAATGTCTCCTGCTTTTAAGGTGACAACTACAGTAATGTGGGTGCTAATACAGAGAGTGCCCAGCTGCACTCACATGGAGTCGTTCTTCAGAGAAGTCAAGCAAGCTGCTAAATGTTACAGGTTTGTGCTTTAAATAAATGCAAATTCCACTGAGCAACCCCCCTTTTTTTTTTTTAACAGAGGAGTATTCCAGTCTCTTATTGAAAAGCACTTTCCAGCTCCCGACAGGAAGAAGCTGTTTAGCTTGTTGGGAATTGACCTGACTGCTCAAAGTAATAACAATTCACCCCGAGACAGCCCGTGCAAGGAGAACAAAATAAAGAAACGAAAAGGTAACGCTTAAGGTGCTACACTAATGCCACAGTGAAAATGGCAACGTGAGAGCTGCCTGAGAGTGAACTTTGAGGGAGGAAAAAAAAGGGAATATCTGCAGTCATCCGTGAAAGAGCACGTATTGATGTATTGCAGGCCTCTTAAGGCTGCTGTTAGAGATGGCTGAAGCAATATAACCTGTAAATTTGGTTACTTTTTGCTCAAAATTGGGTGGATCTGCTATGGAACCGTATCCCAAAATGCCTTCCGTGTGTCAGACCACTTGCTGATGTAGTCACTCAAGTAACTTTGTCTTGAGGCTCAGTGAGGAGAAGCCTAATACCTCCCCCTTCCCAAACTGAGTATCTCAAAAGTAGGTGACCATAAAAAACCTTGGGAGCGAGGCCTTGCTTAAAACTTAGTCTTTTAAATAGTTCTGTTTTCAAAAGTTGAGTATTTTTCTAGTTTGTATGGTGAAACAGACGTCCAAGTGTGCAGACTGTAAGGTTTAAACGAACTTGTTTTTCTGCTGGGATGACGGAATAGGTGAAGAAATAAGCAGAGAAGCCAAGAAAGCTCGCAAAACAGGAGGCCTTGCAGGAAGCAGCTCTGATGAGAGTGAAAGTGAGTCTGATGCTTCAGACAACGAAGAAAGTGACAATGAGAGCTCCAAATTTTTGAGTTCTGGAGACGACGATGACTTCAACCCATTCAGAGATGAGTCCAGTGAAGATGATGAAGATGGTAAGACAGTCTTAAGTGTTTCATCAAGCAGGTAGCTGTGTTTGCAGAGAGTAAGCAGAAAGCCTTCCCAAACATTTCAGTGAGCCAAAAACAAGTGTTTACTAAGCACGTAGTTTAGTTCCAGTGAAACTGCAATTAGTAGTAGAACGTGAAACTTCAGTTAGATTTTTGTACACTGGACTTCAGACTTTTGTAAGTCATTTTATGCAATGAGAATGTATTTGTTTCAAAGGGAATGATGGCTGCTTAGTAAATGAAACTTTTTAACTTCAGATCCCTGGTTGATTCGAAAAGAGCATAAAAAAAATAAAGAAAAGAAAAAGAAGAAAAGCATAGACCCAGATTCTATTCAAAGTGCCTTACTAGCCTCTGGTCTGGGATCCAAGCGACCCAGCTGTTTCACTTCCACTGTTGGAACCACCACTTCTAGTACCAACACGTCTGGTAAGAACAGCTTTCTTTGATGTTGGTTCATTTCCTAGCAGGTAGGCAATAAAATTCTAAATCTCAAAGAGTCTTTTTTCACTTTCAGCAAACAGTAACACAAACAGCAGCTTTGTAACGAGTCAGGATGCTGTTGAAAGGGCCCAACAAATGAAAAAAGAACTGCTGGATAAACTGGAAAAGCTGGCTGAAGATCTTCCACCTAATACACTGGATGAGCTAATAGATGAACTGGGTGGTCCTGAAAATGTTGCAGAGGTAGGCTGGTGGTTGCATGTAGAGAAAAAAGTATGTTTTGAAAGAGGTGGTCTGTCAGTTTTAGGCAGTAATCTCAGGAATGAGAGTAGAGGTTACTCTGCTGGGTGCCTCTGAATGAATGAGAAACTTGAAGATTGTATTAGAATACAGGGAGGAGCTCTGGGTGAACTTGTAATTTCTGAGAATTGATAGTTTCCAGTTGGGTAATCACACCGGTTTCTCTTGCTGTACTGTGGTCTGTTTCTCTAAATGGCTGTAGCCAACTTGCAGCCGGTGTGTGTTAAACAGGAGCTTCAGTTCATCCTCCAAGGCAGTGGAGATTAAGAACCTTCGTGTGTTAACGAAAAGCCTGATTAATTAATCTCTCAATAACTTCAGAAACGTGTCTTTAAGATACCTGTCTCTATCAAATAGCAGCATCACTGTGATTTAAAAGACCTTGGTAAAATCAGTGACAGCCTAAGCCATCCGAGTTTATTTTCTTGGTGCTGCTGGTAAATCCCTTATGAACAACAGCATAATACAACATCATTTCTACACGGGTTTGCTCTGTCATGTTCCACACAGCAGATAATGGCATCAACCAAAAAGCAGCCCACGTTCTCTAATGTAGTTTTGCAGTTGGAGTAAATTACTGACTATTTTAATGTGGGTACATGGATAAATAACGTTGCTTGGAGCTTCTGGGGCTGGCATAGTTTCGGTGTAGCCACGCTGAGCTCGTGTTCCCTTTCACAGATGACAGGCCGCAAAGGGAGGGTGGTGAGCAATGACGATGGCAGCATCTCCTACGAGTCGAGGTCTGAGCTGGATGTGCCCGTGGAAATCCTGAACATCACAGAAAAGCAGAGGTTCATGGATGGAGATAAGGTAATCCTTGAAGAGATAGACTGTAGAAAAACGTGCCAGATGCCACAGGAGCACAGCTATTCAGCAGTGACTCGCAGGTACTGTGAGTGCCAGGGAAGAAGCACTTTGGTTCCCTGCTGAGTGTTTTGTTTTTCAAACCAGCGTGGTCAGTCCAGTGTGTTTAAAGGTCAGGCTGCAGTTTGGGTGACCTCGGAGGCCTGTGCTTGGTGTGCACCCATGTGGCAAACTGAAAGCTGGCACCTCTAAGCTGGTTTTGTAAAACAATACACGTGTAAATGGAAGATTTGTGATTCGCACCTTTGATTCATTGATCTGGATCACTCTGCAGTTCTTCTTCCAAGAGGGAAATAATTAAATTGGGAAATGGGGAAGACCACTGGATGAAAACTTAGTGTGAGGGGTGAAGGGAGAAGTTGGGGCTCGTTAACAATGATTGAGAAGTAACACTGGGAGGAGCAGTGGTTTCTGTGCTGAACATTGCACTCTGAAAGAAAATCCTGACCTTTATAAGGGCAGAGTTGCATCTGCTAAAGGGACAGGGGAGAAAAGCCCTTCCCAGTGGTTCACTTGGGCCGTGCTGCCACAAGAGGGCAAATGGAGTAAATGTCACGGTGTGGAACTTGTGTGGTCCGTTGTGACACTTGAGGGTGAAGACTCGGGTTCCTGTAAGTGACTTGTGCACAGTCCAAACATTTACATTCTTTCAGGGCAGATGCATTCAGGCACTGGAATGGCTGGATCCTCTTCCTGGTACAGCATTAGCAGCAACGTTTTGTCTTTTCTGTGGCTCGCTATTGGAGCGAGTCTACGTCCCTCCCCTTTTGCTTCTGAAGTACAGGCCAGTGTCAGGGAGACCTGGCCTTTGGGATGGCAAGTCTTTGTTTGCACAGGGAGTTGTTGTAAAGTAAAGCAAAACCCTCTCTTTTCACTGAAAAGAATTCATTAGCATTTCTAACTCTAAAAAACACAGAAAGCCACACCTTTTCTGCCCTCCCTCTGCCTTGTAACAACCAAGCCGTTCCAGACCCATGTTTGGTAATAGTTGTAAAATGAGACCTTTGTTTGGAAACTGGAAACTGAAGCTTGGTCTTGGATTTATTGCTAACTCCCAGCTCTTTTCTCAATAAAAGAACATCGCCATCATCTCGGAGGCTGCCAGCTCTGGTATCTCGCTGCAAGCAGACCGCAGGGCCAAGAACCAGAGGCGGAGGGTTCACATGACCCTGGAGCTGCCCTGGAGCGCCGACAGAGCCATCCAGCAGTTTGGTAAATCCCTCCCTGCGTGTCCTTCCCCAGCAGACTCAGGAATTGTCACTGAACTTAGTGCTGGCTCCTGGAAAATCAGATGGAGTAGGCGAGCTCCTAAGGACCCCTCCAGTCTTGCACCCATGAGCAGAACCAGCTTTGTCTGTGGTCATAGCTAATGGTCTTGAAAGCTTTGAAAGAAACCTTGTGAACAAGCCTATGCTGCAGCTTTGGGGTTTATTCATATGTGAAGTGTCTTTATAAAAGTTACCACAACTTTTAGAGTATCTGTGTGCTGCCTTCTGTTTGCTGGATTACAGCAGAAACTCATTTTTAGCAGGATTAAGTTCTAGCTTTTTTTCCTTGCTCTTCACAGTTCATATTTTATTAGAAATATTCAGTGAAGTAGAATTTATCTAACATATGTGCTTCTACTTAATTATCCAGGAAGAACTCATAGATCCAACCAAGTGACTGCTCCTGAGTATGTGTTCCTCATTTCTGAACTGGCAGGAGAGCAAAGATTTGCATCTATAGTTGCAAAAAGGCTGGAGAGCTTGGTAAGACGTTTCAAGAGGTCTCATCCTTCATTTGACAAAACGCAACTAAGATTTCTTTTTCTTCAAAGTTGTATTTAATGACAATGGTGTGTCTTCACAGGGAGCCCTCACCCACGGGGACAGACGGGCCACAGAAACTCGAGACCTCAGCAGATTCAATTTCGACAACAAGGTGACAATTCTGTTTCTGTTGGAGATCTCGTGCTCTGGTGCTTATTGCACAAATGACCTGTTGAGGAAGGTTCTTTTCCACCCCTTACCTTTAACTGTCTCACTTTCTGATGGAAGGCTCTTGCTGTAACCCATCATTCTGTTTGTGAAGCCGTGTGGAACACGTGTGTAAATCACTTCTCTGGTTTTGCAAGCAATCAAAATCTTAAGTAAATGGTGTGTGTCCTTTAAGCCACAATGAAAGATTAATTTGGCAGTTCTAATTAAAAATTAAGACTGGGCTCTTTTCAGTTATAAACTACACTACATAAAGGTAATAAACGGTTCCCTTCACTATTACACAGAAAAGCTTTTCACTGTGAATTAGGAATAGCTGTTAAACCATGTGTGCCTGGGGCTGGGGCACAAACACTGGAGGGCATTGATAGAGCAACTTTTTGTCTTACACAGTATGGCAGAAATGCTCTGGAGATTGTCATGAAATCCATTGTGAACTTGGACTCCCCAATGGTCTCACCTCCTCCTGATTTTCCTGGAGACTTCTTCAAAGGTGAGATAACGCACTGGCTGCAATAGCTACCTTTTGATCCTTCTCCAGTAGGCAGAAAATCTAAATAATGTTAGAGCTGTAGAACAATGTTACCATTTAAAATGATCAGCTGAGCCAGATGGGGGTAACACCCAGCCAGAGTCTGTGCAGGTTGCTTGAATGCTGAAGTTCACGCATGAAACCAGATCTGCGAACGCTGAGTGTAAGGAATGTTCTGCCTCTGCCTGGCCAGTGTGTTAGAGACAGTTCTTTCCCTCCACTGGCCCGTTACCTGCTGGAACATCTTGTTCTCATGCGTGGTGCCCTTGGTGCTTTCCCCTGCCTGTGCTTCCTGCAGGGCCCGAAGGCAAAGCTGTGTCTTAGTGAGGGATCAGCTAGAAACTGCAAGTAATGGGAAGGGAGGGGTGTCAGAGGCTTTGGAATCGGATCCTATGGCTGAACAAGCTGTTGCTTCACTGGGTTATTTTTAGATGGCAAAGCAGCTATGATTTAAGTTCTTTCTCTTTCCTAGATGTTCGTCAGGGATTGATTGGCGTGGGCTTGATAAATGTAGAAGACAGATCTGGAATACTGACACTTGATAAAGGTACTGGGGTGTTCAGTGTATCTGTGGAATGTCCCTGGGAATATTTTGTGTCGTGACAGTGGATTCCCAGCAGCAGAACTGGACTTGTAACTATCTAAAAGTGACCTGTTTTGAAGAACTGAATGTTTCCTTCATTTCTGAAAGAATGTATTTAAATAGTCTTTGTTAGAGTCTTTGAATACTGATTGAGGGCTTGTGGTTATCAAACTTAATCTTTGACCTAATACATGTATTTCTTATTCTATTTTAAGATTACAACAATATAGGGAAATTTCTGAATCGGATTCTTGGTATGGAAGTGCATCAGCAGAATGCTTTGTTCCAGTACTTCTCTGACACGTTAAATGCAGTCATTCAAAATGCTAAAAAGAATGGAAGATACGACATGGGCATCTTAGGTGAGTAAATGATTTCACAGTGCTCTTGGTCTTCAGTGAGAACAGAGCAACAGAATAACTCTGTTTCATAACTGCTGTTCCTTTTCAGATTTGGGCTCTGGGGATGAGAAAGTGAGGAAGGCAGATGTGAAGAAGTTTTTAACTCCTGGATATTCTACCTCTGGACATGTAGAGCTGTACACAGTAAGTTAATCCTGTAGCATCTCTGTAGGAGCTGTTAAAACTTGCCAGTCAGTTTTCAGAGTGTGTTCAGTTCCCATGTGTGTAACTGGTTTAAATCTGCTCCCACTTAAACACCCCTGCACTGCTCTCTTGTAGATCAGCGTGGAGAGAGGAATGTCCTGGGATGAAGCAACAAAGATCTGGGCAGAACAGACAGGTCCAGATGATGGATTTTATTTATCACTACAGGTGAGATTCTTCTGTCTCTTGGCTTATATTCAGAGAAGGTTTGGGGGGCTAAACTGAAAAACTGACTGTTCAAAGTAATTACTGTACAGTTCCGCAAAATACTTTTGGCATTAAAATTAATTTTAAGGGTTTTTCTTAACACTAAGTGTGAAATTCTCCCTTTTACTTTCTGATAGGAATATGAGCCCAGATTAACAGCTCTTATTTAAACCTGCATCAGGAGACCTTATGGTTTAACTGTGAGCTTAATGGGGATTACTGTGTCCTAGAGGTGTATTGTTGTCCTTGGTTGTACTGTTACACACTCCTACTACTCTGTAAAGAGTTTATTTAATTACTTAAACAGATACTTTCATCATGTTTTAATGTAGGAAGTTTCTAGTTTGTCTTCTTTTTTTCTTTCCAGATAAGAAATAACAAGAAAACAGCAATTCTAGTAAAAGAAGTGAATCCTAAAAAGAAGCTTTTTTTAATATACAGACCAAATACTGGGAAACAACTCAAACTAGAAACATGTGCAGACCTGAAAAAGAAATATAAGAAGGTAACCATTAAAATCATGCTTGTTTTTAACTCAGAAAAGTTTGGAAAGGATTATAAGGGCTTTCTCTTTTTTTGTATTTATGTATAATTTTAGCAAGTCAAAAACTAGGCTTCTTTCTTCAGAGCAGAGTTTTTTATTTGGGTCTTTTCAAGCGGGTCTACGTGATTTTGGCATTCCTGTATCCATTTCTGAACTTCTTTCTGACTATCAGTTATCTGTGGTAAAAAATGAGGTTCCTTAGGGTCTAGCAAGTGTTGAATTTGCAAGAATTTGAGGAAACTCAGATCGGGTGGATTATTGAAAGAGCTCTGAGGTTCTGCTGTGTTTAAGCATTTTGCTCGTCCTTTGAGATGGACAGGTAAAAATTATCATCATGTAGGATGCTGTACCTCTCTGCACCATCACCATGCTGGTGCTCCCTCCTTTCTCGTGGTAATGACCAAATTGGTTTTATTCTATGTAAGTTTTGGTGTGTTTTACTTTATTCCCACTGTGGATGACTCTTCCAGGTACCTTCTGAGGACGCTCTGCCGCACTGGCTGGAGCAGTACAACTCCTCTGCAGACACCTGCACCCACGCCTACTGGTCAGTGTTTGTGCCCTGGTGCTCCAACTTTAACTGTTTCACTGGCCTGGTTTATCACTGCTGCTGTTCTGCTGTCACTCCTGTAGAGTCTTGTGTTTCTTGCTTAAGGGAAGTTGTCCCATGACCAGTCAAATGACCCAACTTCTGAGTGGAAACTTGGAGCTTTGCACTCGGCCCAAAGTCCTAAAACACGAGGTGAAGGTTCATGTGTGAATTCCACTCAGTTGAAGTACGGTGACTCAGGAGCAGCTCGTGCTTGAAGTGTCCTAATCTGTTCTGTTGTTGTAGTCGGATAGTTCCAGTGTTGTTGGGGGGGTATGTTTAGAGATGGATGTCAGACACAGCTGTTCCTCTGCTGCCTCTTGTGTGTCTGAGCTCAGCTGGTGGCTGAGTTCCTGAGGAACTGCATAACTGGTAGAAGTTTCAGATTAATACTGGAGCTTCTGAAGTAACCCTGATCAGATCCCAGTGTCCTGTAACAGACTGCAGTTCTCAGGTGACCTAAACGAGGGTGTCTTTGACTCAAAGCTCTGTCTGCATTCGGAAGATGTGGCCTCAATGAGGCCAACCCTTCCCAAAGCTTTTACACGACCTGTGGTCAAAGTATCCTTCCCTTGGTGTGTGTGCAGCCCTTGCATGTTCAATAACTTCGAGTCTCGTTTTTAACGAAATTCGATACTTTTGTTTGCAGAATGGTTTTGAGAGCTTTTCTCTCTGTCTGCAGGAGAGGCAATTGCAAGAAGGCAGGCCTGGGGCTGGTCTGTGAGGTGGGGCTCCGCTGCAGGACCTACTACGTCCTGTGTGGCTCCGTGCTGAGCGTGTGGACAAAGGTGGAAGGAGTCCTGGCCTCCGTGAGCGGCACGAATGTGAAAATGCAAATCGTTCGCCTAAGGACAGAAGATGGGCAGAGGATCGTAGGTGGGTGCAGGGGCTGCTCCTCTGCTGCTCCTTGGAGCAGGGGTGGCTGTGACTGGTGAGTGGCTCTGTGCTGAGAGCCACGTGGCTGAGTTGGTGTGAAGGTGCTTGAAAGAGAACAGGCTTGTCAGGGCTCTGCTGGGGAGCAGCAGAAGTGCAGGTGTAGAAATCTTCAACAGTACGATACAGTGTGAACTCTCTTAAGGCAGGTTTCTTTCTCAGCCAGGCTTTGGAACGTTTAATCTCTCAGTTCTTTGGATTGATTGCAGCAAGAAGTTCATACACAGCCTGCTCCAGCCAAGCTACCTTGACATCCTAATGGCTCCGCTTTTTTCCCCACTTTATCAATGAACAGTAGCCTTTGAAATAATTGGT
>VYZQ01011160.1:0-19496 GCA_013400655.1 Mystacornis crossleyi
CTGGAAGGGGCTCTAAGGTTTCCGCGCGCCTTCTCTAACCCAGGCTGAAAACCCCCAATTCTCTCAGCCTTTTTACTGATGAATTAATGACTAACATGAAAGAGCGAGGAGTGGATGCTGAAAAACAGCGAGAGTTCAACGGCTGTTTTACAGAGGGTCTGTGCTCCAGAAAACAACACCCACGACGAGACACTACCGAGGAAGAAGAATCTGTAACTCGGGGCCGCTGCGAACCCCGCGCTAGCGGCGGCTCTTGCCCCGCCACGGCCGCGCCTCTCCCGCTTCCCCGGCCCGCCCCTCACGGCAGCTGCGCGGTTTCCGCGGGGCCTCGGCAGGGGCTGTGCGCGCCCTGCCCGCAGCGGGAACGGGCCCGGCAGGTGCGTGAGGGGGGGGCCCAGGAATGGCCGGGAGCGACCGGGAATGGCCGGGGCGGGCGGAGGAGGGAGCTCGGATTCCTGGGGTTCGGCCGCGGCCACGGCGCCGGCAGCGCCCGAACGGGCCCAGCCGGCCTTGCCCAGCACTGCTGAGCACGCCCCCCCGCTGCAGCCCTGGATTCCACTCCAAATCACGAGTGTCCTCAACCAAAACGGAGCGTAATTCTGCTGTGAAGGCTTTTTTATGGTTTGTTTTTCGCCATTGCTCGTTGTTACCTTCTTTGTTCTTTACAGAAGAATGGGTTAAGTTTCATCCCAAAAAACTCAAGATGGCCGGTAGGGAGTAGGAGGCCTTGAATTGCAAGGAAATCCCCAGCACTAAGTAAGGTGAATAAAAGCATCCCTTTTGGCATATTTTTGAGGTATTAGGATTGCACGTACTGTCAGAATCTGTGGAGAAATTGACTCTATATTTATGGTTATATTGGCTCATGCCTGCACTCTTTTCAAGGCTTTTTTTTTTCCCTGCTTCTCACACTGTTGTCCAGAAAAACTATGTATTATTAACTTCCTTCTGATTGCTAATAGGATAGACTAGACAGGAAAGGCAGAGAGACATCATTCATGCTGAGAACTCACTGAAGCATCTGCCTTAAAATGTCTGTTTAAGGAGTTATGGAACAAAAAGATGGGAATAACAGGTAGTAGTTAAGTTGCCAAACTGGCAGAAACAGGCAGTAATAAACTACCAAACCAGATGCGGCCCCCAGGGACAGTGTTGCTAATGACAGTTTCAGCAGCAAATATGTCACTAATTTTTAAATAGGGTTCTAGAGGAAATCCGAGGACTGCAGACCTGGAAGTTTGACCACTAACAAGTGAATTAATAGAAAATGTAGCAAGGTAGGCTTTCTGGACAGCTGCATAAATATCTAGGGGGGGAATCAATGTGGCTTAAAAGTCATGCCTTAAAAAAAATGCTGGAATTTTCTACAGGTCTAAATAAGCATGTTGAGAGGTCTGGCTCACAGTCTGTACTCAGATTTCAGGAAGGTTTTAAACAGGATCCCTCACCTGAGCAGCCCTTGACATAATAAGGGAGTTTCTCTGTCATAAATACACAGTTGTTGCAAAGATAAGAAAGAGGATGTGAGTAAATAGGCAGCTCTCCTGGTGGCTGGAGGTCACCATTGGGGTGCTGCAGGGATGGTTTGTAGATGACATGGAAAATGAGT
The DNA here is from genome assembly GCA_013400655.1 of Mystacornis crossleyi. Taxonomy (NCBI): domain Eukaryota; kingdom Metazoa; phylum Chordata; class Aves; order Passeriformes; family Timaliidae; genus Mystacornis; species Mystacornis crossleyi. The sequence continues at coordinate 1,610 of VYZQ01011160.1, forward strand.
GTTTCCAGCTGGCTTTGCCTTATTTGAGGTGTTAAAGAAGAGAGCTGAGGGTGATGAAGTGCAGGTGTAAAGTGATTCGTATGGGTGGGGAGCAGCGCAAATTTCCCACACAAAATGAGTGAGTTTTTGGAGCAGTAATAACTAATTCTGTGAAGTTTTCTTCCTTGGTAAAGTCTCCCTTTGGCTAGTGTTACAGAGGTTCAGGGAAGACTATGCCTGGGCCAGAAGGTTCCAGTCTAGGGACATGGAGGATGTGTGGAGGAGCACTGTGTACTTATTCTGTTCTTCCCCAGGCTCCTGCTCTTGACCTGGGCTGGAGAGCAGGATACAGGGAGGGGTATCCTTTGGTCTGACTCAGCACTGACCTAGCATGTACTCCCACTTAAAATCTGTACAGCTGGGAATTGGTGTGAGGAATTGTCTCTCCAGAAGTGGCAGTGTTTTTATGTACTCTTCTTCATTGTTCTGTCAGAAAAATAGATGTGCCTAAGGAAGGTTTTGCAGGTATCTCGACCTAGGAGCCAAAAGTATGTTCAAATTGCTAGTGGGATTTTTTTTTTTGGCCTCCTTTTCATGAAAACTCATTAAATACCTAGGGAAATGCCTGCAAATGCAGTCCTGTTAGAAGGATTCAAGAAGCCTCTGTAGACTGTTGTGCCTTGACTACAGGGTATATCTGCTGCTGAGCTGGGTTGTACACAGATTTGCAGTGTCTTTCCAATTCTGACTTGCAGGCTCCTGAACCACTTGCCTGAGATTAACCCACCAGCCCTGAACACTCCAGGCACTTGTGCTGATGATTCAGCTCTTGATCTTCTTTTTCTGAACTGCCATACTTTTTTGTATGTGTTTCCCAGATGTGCTTAACAACTTGTAGTTAATTTGGTTACAACAGGATTAGTAAAAAGTGATTAAACCCACAGCTCCTTATTTGAGGCCCAGGAGTAGAATTTGTTTATTATACAAGCAAGAAAATCTAGATAGAAATGAAGAGTTGCAGAATTTGTCTGTAGACCTACAGAAAAGGTTGAGTCTCTTGTTTCCCAAGGGCTTGGATCTGTGGTATGTGTTGCCTTCTACAGTGTGGTTTTTCGCAGGCAAGAAGAGATTTGGATTTACAAGTAACATCCTTTTCCAGAAAGTGTAGATAGGCTTTGAGGCATAGAGCGTTGTGTTTCAGATCTTGCTATGTACAAGCAGGGAGACAGAGGGTAGAATGCTGGGGCTTTTTTCTGGGTTTCTAAGCTGGTATTGCAGCCCCTCCTTCTTCACTCACTTTTCTGTATGTGACCCATTTCTCCTGGCTGGAAGGCAGTTTCCTACTGCTTTTCTATTGAAGATGCTGAGATGTGTCAAGGATCAGCCCATAGTAACGAAGTTACAAATGCCCTGAGGCTGCTCCTATAATATGTCAGTAAGAGCACTTGCAGCTTTTAGGAATTATTTAATTGGAAGTGCAGTAGGTGCCAGGCAGCTCTGATCCTGTTTCTGATGTCGCATTCCATGAGAGCACAAATTACCAAATGAGTTAATGCTCCACTCAAGTCAGCCATGTTTGCAGTGTGTCTTTATGTGTGGCTGATGAGCTGGAAGTTCCAGTTAATACTGTCAGAGAAGTCTGGAGGTATTGTCTTCAGTGGGAAGTACTGCCTTGACTGAGTGTTTCAGAGGTGAAGTGTTCCTCCTCTGGCCCTTCCTTCCTGCAGCACTTTTTCCTAGACAGGTCTCATTTGCCAAGGGCACCAGACAGTTTTGTCTGAGGCAGGCGGTGAGTTCTGACAATTTTTTTAAGAATTCCCACCAGCTGAAAGCCACAGTTCAGAGCAGAGTACCTGGCATGGAGCTGGTGGTTCTATGGCAAGTCTCTGACATCACTGAATTGTTGCAATAAAGAATTAGATGTTTAGAAAAAAATAAAACCATCCTACCTCTCTGCCAGTTATACCAATGTGATTTTGGTTTTTTTCCCTGCCTATTTTTATGTTTTTGTCTGGATTCTTCTGAAGTGAAACATAACACTGTTGGGGAACTGGCACTGGTGATTCAGTTTGTAGCAATGCTGAATTTGTTTCACTGTAGTGAAAAGAAACTGTTGCTGGTGGAACTTTCACTGTGGGACTCATCAGACCAAGATAAAGATCGGTTTTGATGTTGAAATTTTTTGTAGTAATTTTTAAATGCTGATGATGTGGTGAAAAATAATTGGCAACAGCTAATTACTTACATATATACTTCCTTGCAGGTTCAGCTGTGTATAGGATTCTTTCTCCATTTCTAAATCTGTATGATTCTGGACCCTTACATGTGGTTCAATTTTAGAAATGGTGTCTTTGCATTCTCTTGTAAAAGTCCTTCTTTTTTGAGGCTGACACTTTCCAAATTTAGTGCCAATGGGGGCATTTTAAAAGTTTGGTTTCAGCTTTCTGTGTATTCAGTATAGGAAAAGTGCATTCCCCACTGAATAATAAAGGCTAAAGAGCATCTCCAGCACTGCCCATCTGGGAGGTGGGACCAACAGAAAACTGCAAATTATTCTGGGGTTTGATCTAATGGTGCACTCCTGGTATCACATTTTCATCGCATCTCCAGAATCTCTTGGCCTGTTTCAAAGTACTTTATACAGTGAATAAATTCTTGTACCTGTTCAACAGGTATAAGGACTGCAGCCCTGAAAAGGAAACACCAACTTTTTGGAGCTCACATAGTAAAGTGGTGACAAACCAGAAGAACAATTGCACCTGATGTAATTGCCTCAGGTTCATATTCTTGGCTGGAACAGTAAGTTGAATCTTTCTGGTAGGTTGAATCATTTTGGGGAGATTCTAACACAAACATTTCTACAGCACGATAAACAAATTTATGACTGTGAATAGGGCATCTCTAAACTTCCTGTGGAGGTTTAGATTCTGATCCAGTTACATTACCTTTGAAAATGATTGATACACAACTTCTGTGGGCTTTCTGAGGTAGCACAGTTTTTGAAGTGGTTGTTTTCTGTTTTTTCTCTCTACTTAAAGGATTATGTTAGTTTTAGGTAAAAAGTACATAGTACTGGTTCATCTTTGCTTTCAATTTCTGAATTTTCTAACCTAACAGCAAACTTATTTTCAATGCTTAGTGGAGCAGAGTTGTTTTTATCTGCAGTCCTTAAAGGATAAATACTCAAGATCCTGTTTTCTGTTTGCTCATCAGTAGAGCCCAGTATTTGCCCAGCCTGGTGCAAACACAGCTGAATCTGTCACCTGCTGCAGCAGTTTGCATAGATTGTCCGTGTAGTCGTAGCTTTCAGATTCATTTTTGTGGAAAGATGTGTAAAAGCAGAAGTTTGTGGAAATTAGTTGCTATTAAATAAGCTTTATAATCCTAATTATACTTATATCCATTTTCTAGAACTATGCCAAGAAAAAGAAAGCTGTTGGCTCAATTAAGTGCTCCTCAAAGCAACACCAGCTTCCCTCAGATCGATGCCTTGGAGAAGCTGAACACTACACCTGGAGCAGATCCTTCTCCAAAAAGCAGCAAATATTTTGTGATAGAGAAAAATAATTCTCCTCAGCTACAAGCAGATTTTTTCAACCAGCCCTGCGTTAATCTGGCCAAGTCCTTTCTGGGACAGGTAAGACATGAGCACTGAGATTCTTGTACTGGAGCATGTGCTAGCTAATAACTTAGTGTAAAAGGATGAAATTCTTTTTTTGGCATTTGACTCCCAGGCTTGGCTATTTTAGGAATACAGCTCTCATTCCTTCTCGTGCTAAGTGCAGTGGAATTTAAAGACTAGTAGCCAAATCTATTCTAGATGAAGTCAGAGGAGTAATTTTTCAGGCTTAGTCTGTCACTTTTTTTTTTTTTGTGGTGTTATCCTCCCTTTCTTCTGTTTACTAAAATGTGCTTTGCTGCTTGTGGTTTGAAGGCTGTTTCAGGCCCATTACTTTCCTTTCAGCAATTGCTTTATTTGTTTTTGTTTCTTGCTTAGCCCAGTGGAAAGTAATGCTCTGCAGTCAGCAACATCTTCTCTGCCTCCATTCTACTGTCTTGTTATGCTAAGGATTGCACAGTCCCACAGTTAAGCTCTCTTCCCTCCAAATATTGCTATTCCTGTCTTTTGTTTCTGAGTTTCCAAGTCATTACTTGTTCATGCAAGGACTTCTCCTTTAGCCCATTGCATAAACTTTGAGGAGTCTTGGGACCTTGTTGAAAGCCTCTGGAAATCAGAGTGGTGGAGACTCACTCTTCTGCTTAGTGAGTCCTTCAGAAAACTGTTTCCAGGGGAGAGAGTTCCCTCAGTGTTTTCCCTATAAAAAGTTCCAGTCCAGGACCTTCTAAACGCAGCTGCGAAATGTGTGTTCAGTTTCACTGCTATGGTCTTATCTTCTCTGAGTCTTTTTTATACCTTTATTGTCTGCAGGGTGAGCAGACTCTCTGGGTTCTCATGGCTTTAGATAACTTAAGGAATTTGTTCCACAAACTGTTGGGTTTGGCCTGTTTTGCTGCATCCAGCAGTTTTTTCTTTTCTTAAGGATATCTTGCTTGTAATTGACACCTTTTCTCTGCTTTTGAGTCCTCCTGGGTTTCTTTCTGGTCTGCTTTCACCTCTCTGCGTTACTCCATATAGGTTGCAATCTTTACAGACATCCTGTTAGAGGCTTGTCTTTCAAGCCTTAACCTTTGGCTGCCTGTAAAGTTCTTCCCAACAAGCTTCCTCACTTTACGTTGTTTCCTCTTTTTGCTGGTAGGCAGGACTCTGATAGATTATTTTTGGACTTTAATGTTTATGAAAAGACACAGAACTTTATCCTTCATGGTCATGATACAAAGTTGTTTTTCAGGAATAAGTCTTTGGAAAAGACTTTTGAGTTTTGCTCCAGATCTGAGAACTGAATCTTTCTCATGAGATTCCTGATTCCTCACTCTGCACAATATTTAATGGTGTCTAAGAAAACATTGCACATGTCCTGGTCTAGCTGAGGATACCTGAAGTCTCCCATTACTGATACATTTTTGTTGTCTTAATGGCTCCATCACCCTTATGCATTCAGTTACTCTGGGCAGATGATATTTGAGTCCTAATTCTGTATTTTTCCTATTTAGGCCTAGTATTACCAACCAGGTGATTTCTATCTTAATTTTACATTTTCATTAAATTATAACCCCCAGTCTGCCATGACCCAACCTATTCTCTCAGAAATGTAATTTAGTGTTTCCTTCATTATCTTCATTCTAGCAAATTTTGGAGGCATCTGGTATATTAGTCTTGCTTACCTTCATGCTACCTGAGTTCTTGGAAACAAAAAAGATATATGCAGTAAATGGCCTCTCAGAGGGAGCTGCCATAAGATCAAGATACATCCTCAATGAGAAAAATAACTTTTATGAAATGGCTTACTGTGAGGTGTTGGGAATTATCACCAATTTTAAACTTTTTTATTCAACAGAATATTTGGTATATCTGAAGACAGGGAGGTGACTGGATGCTTTTAAACCCATAACCAAACCATTGCATTTCATCATACTGAAGGAGAAATGTGGTCACAGGAGTCTGGTTTTGGGGTGTTCCCAGGCACTTGTGGAACACCAGTGCTTTTTTTTTTCATAAAAAATAATAAACTGATTATTTTCAACAATTTGACAAGTGCTGCAGGGAAACGGTGGTATACCAGAGCTGCAAGTTTGGAAACCAACTCCTGGAGCATTCATACTGGATCAGATCAATATCTGCATTAGCAATCCAGCACAAACATCTGTTATGAATTAAGCTTTTTTTTCTGAAGGTCATTTTTGAACAGCTGGATGGAAGGGCTGGATTATTAAAGTGTTGTAATTAAACTGGTAGCTGGTACCCAAACGGGACTGTGCTGCAGTATTTTGTACACATTAAGTAAAACACAAAGTTTAGAAATCAGGTAAAACCACAAATTCCTTTGTACAAAGTTTAGTGGTTGTTTTATTTTTAAAGAAAATCTTTTGACTGTCATGTTTTGTTTCCCCTGCATCTGCTTTATTTTATTTAAGGAGGTACCAGCAGCAAGGAACACACTGTAATTATACAAAGATCTGCTGCTGTCTGCCTGAAGCCAATTCCCAACTCTCCTGCACTACCCTTCTCTGTGGTGCAGAAAATACTGAAATAGCTTTGATGCTCTCTCTAGAGCTGATTATCTCTGTGATTTGGGACTGGGACTTGTTTGAAACATCTCTAGGGAGAGAAACTGTCTAGTCATAGCAGTTATTTAATTGTGCCACTGTCATATTTCTTCTGATCTAAAGATTATACACTCAAGATGCTTCAAGGTTAGTATCAGCAGTGATTTTTGCCTTAAACCTGATGGATTAGAATGGAGAATACAGAAAATAACCACAAAAGCAACCCTGTGGGCTTTAGTGTATGTAGTATCATAAACTGGTTCTTTTTAATACGGCCTCATCTAGACACTGAAACGCACCAGGCATTTTGTGGGGTGACAGGTAGGAACTCCTTGTACTGGGCTGTGGCCTGGACAGTGGAAGCTGAAAAAGTTGGTGTTACCTTACAGACTGCTAACTGGAGAGGATTTAGTACCATCAGGTCCTTTCTTTCCAACTTTTCTGTTTCCACAGCTCTTGCTGTGGATATTTTGTACTGAGGGCTGGTAACTGATGCACTGTGACCTCTCTTTCAGATTTTGGTTCGCAAACTTCCTGATGGCAGAGAGCTCTGGGGCAGGATTGTTGAAACAGAAGCTTATCTGGGTGGGGAAGATGAAGCTTCCCACTCGAAAGGTGGGAAGCAAACACAACGAAACGCAGCAATGTTCATGAAACCAGGAACTCTGTACATGTATCAGATCTACGGGATTTATTTCTGCATGAATGTTTCCAGCCAAGGTAAGCTGAGGCTGAAAGAGATGGGGTGCCAGCAGGATGGGGCTGACATTTCAAGCTACAGCGGTGCTGCAGTCACTTGTGAGCTCTCTGTGGGCTCTCTGATGTCAGTGACTTGCTGTCATGATCATAACTTGGGACCTGGGCTTTGCCACTGTGAACAGGGTGTACCTGTGGACAGGCAGCACAGAACGCAGGGCCCATCTCCAGCTGTCCCGTTTGTCCCAGCTGTGAGCTGTGGGAGCTGTTAAGGCACACAGAGATTGAGAAATGAGGGAAAATCTGGATAGGATGAAGTTTTCAGTTTTGATGACCTGGGCTGCTGCCTCAGTCATGTGATTCACATGTGATTCATGTGAACCTAGTTCCTCAAAAGTGGTGATGTAGAGAAGAATTCAGGGTCATTAATGACAGCCTAAATCTTGGTGTCTGTTGCGGTGGCAGGAAACTCCTTTGTCTCCTACCTTTATCTTCAGAGGCTGAATGAAACATTGGAGAAACCAAAAAGTCTGAGATGTCCTAAGCTTAAGCAAGGAGTCAGTAGGAGCATTTTACTGTTTAGCTGTATCTAAAAGCCAAAAAAACCCCACCCAAATCAAAATACCCTGACTGTTACAGAATCTTCAATCTTCTTTTATTATTCTCAAGAAAAAATAATCAAGCTCTACTTAAATTATTTTGGAATTTACTGAAACTGTCCTTCCACATTTCAGGACTCTTAACAAGTGTTACTGGAAACTTCCTTTTTTTTTCCTTTCCAGTAAGAATGACAGTATTTGCCTTGCAATTAAGCTGTTGTTTAATTAGACACGTTGAAATGGCAGCACGTGTTTCCTAGGTAACTACTCACTCTGTCAGAAAAAATCTCAAACTCAATTTACTTTCTTTTTCACTATTTTGAAGATAAAGGTTAAAAAGCTTATGTATTCCTGTAAGTGGAAAGCAAATATAACTGTGACCATTAATCCTCAGGTTTTGGCCTTTAGACAGAAGCCAAGCAGAAAAACAGTGCTAGTATGGGAGGAGAGCCTGACTTTCCCACTGGGGGTCTGGAGTCTGGTGGATGTACACATGTGAACTTCATTACACTGCCCCCGCCAAATATGTTCAGATAATGAAAGCACATGGTTCATTTGTCAGGATGGGATTCTTGGTCTTTGAAATATTAGGAATAATACTTTTTATTTTTTAAAAATAGCCTTTGAATTTTAGAAAGATTTCTTTGAAATACACACTTGGGGAAATTTTTCCTTATTTATCTGTGTTTAGTTTTGTTGCAAACCAGTTAAAGAGCTCCCTGTGGTGATGGAATTCATCGGATTTTTTGTTACAAACTGCCTCCCCATCATCCTGTCACACATGCAGTGACACCAGGCAGAGCTGTCACTGCCAGCTTTGTCAGAGCACTGCAGTCAATACCATGGCTGAGCACGTTGTGCAGCACTGATGCAGCTACACAAACAGGAGCTGCTCCCTCTGTGTATTTGCCCACACGCGGAAGTGTTGAAAGAAACAAGTTGGGGAGGAATCACACCCATGATGTTTTTCTCCAGTTAGAGTGAGAACAAGTTGTTTAATTGTCCTGTTGTTTAGTCTGAGGAAAGGATTTTCGGGAGTCATCTTCATGGTGGCACCTGGTCAAAAGGCAAAAGCTTTTCATTCTCTGGATATGGGATAGATCTTGGAAACTTTGTTTTGACTCTGGCTGTGAAAAAAACACAAGGAAACTGGCAAAACCCCCCATCTTTTGTGGCATAGCTTGGTGCTTCTTCATAGCACAGACCACACTCTGAAGGGAAACAGCTCCAAGAGACAAGTGTATCCTCTGAGCCAGTGGCAGCTCTGACTCTTTAGGGATCACTTGTTTAGATACACAACCTCATAGCCTCTAACTCCAGCTGGAATAAACCTTCTCTGTTTTTTGGTTTATGCTGGAGTTCAGGCTCCAGTATCACTCAGGGAGAGGAAGAGCCTGTCACCCCGCAGCCCTATGTACATAAAACTATAATGAGATGAGAAGAGGGCTCCAGTATTTTTTGTAAGTGAGGAAGGGGAAATCTTTGTGCACATCACTGAGATAAAGCAGCATCTTGGGGAATTTTACTGTGAGAGGTCTTCCCATCACTGATTGAAATACTGCAACTGCCTGATGCCACAGCAGGCATCACTACATTTGGAGAAATCATGGATGGTAGAGGAGAAGAGCTCATAGAAAAAATACAGCCGAAGTCTTTTAGTGTGCATGAATCCTACAGTATTGCCTGAGCAGCACAATAATCTTAGGACTAAGAGCTTTCTCTAGAGTTGAGAGACATGTAGGGCTTCCCTCACCTCAGGAAGAGGATAAATGCCAGTCATGCTTCTCTTTTACTTAGCTGTGATCTGTTTCTCTGGAATTTGCCAAGGTCTGTATTGCTGCCAGATCTGAAAGAATAGCTTGGAAAATTGAGAGCCTAGTTATGCTTAGCCCAGGGTCACACTGCAGGGACTTCTCCCTAACTTTCAGATCCTAGACTAGGATTTTGAAGGAAGTATTTGGGAACACTGAGTCAGGCAGGTGAATGGAGGAGAAAATTCTCTTCTCTCCAGTGGCCAAGAGCTGCTTCCAAGCATGGGAGCTGGAGCCGTTTCAGGGAAGGAGCAGGTAACTGCACTGTGGGGGTGTGGGACTCCACTGTCATGTTATGATTTCTAGCTGTTCAGAGAGAGAATTGGTCTCTGCAGTGTTGTTAGATCCTAGCTTTTAGCCCTGACTGCTGCTCATTATATGGAGTGACTCTTATCGAGGGAGATAAATACTCAGCATCCCCAGCTTGCCCCGCTGCTGCTGGTATGTCCATGTTGGGCAGATGGTGAACCCAGGTGACCCTTGAGAGTGAACTGCTGCAGGCTGGGAGGGGGGAGGAAGCCAGGCTGAAGCACTCTGGAGTTGAGCCAAAGGGATTCAGCTCCTCTTTGGGAATTAAAATTAAATTTCTAATGTCAAAGTATGCTCAGGAGGACCCAGGGTGTGAGGGGAATAAGGCAGTAGCTCATCATGGCATCCCTGCACTCTTGTCCTGCCTGCTGTCTCCACCTCTTCCCCAGGCTACTTTCTGGATAGAGTGTGGTGTGTATTGCACACAGCTAGAAAGAACCTGGAAACTTCCAGCTGGAAATGCAGAAAGAGCTGCCAGAGACAGAAATTTCCAGTATCCCCGGCTGGGCTCTGTGATGCTCTGGGAACACCTGCAGTTTTCCAAGTGCTCATGTCTCTTCATGTGAACTCCCAAGGACTCAGTTCAATTCAAGTGTGACCACAGTTTTCACTTGCATTTGAGATGGATGAAAGCAAGTAGTGTAATTAGTGATTGCTCAGAATCCCACAGTTGTTCCTGGCAAGGGAGGTTAGCAACGTGATGTGAAGGATGTTTCTTCGTGCACCGATAAAAAGCAGAATTAGGACATGGAACATGTTCTTAAAAATCTAAAATTACCTTTGAGCTCTAAATCACTGTTAGGCCAGGGAAGCAGCTTTTGGCTGCCAGATTAGCATCAATCCCCCTCCTTGGAGAAGGGAGTGCCTAGGAACAGATTGTTGACAGCTGTTGGAATTCAGGCTGTTGACTTCACCGAGCTGTAGTAGGGGCAGCAGGGGCTCTGAGAAGGTTCAGGGCAGCAGGCACACCTCACTGGGAGCCCAGAGAGGTAATTTAGTGTGGAATTTGAACAAAATATGAGAGGAAATTTCTATTTTGGGAAATCACAGATCCTTTGGGTCTGGCAGTGCCCACAAAAAAAGCCTTTGCTAGGCATGAGCATGGTTCCAGATGGTCGAGGCTGGAGAGGGAGAGGGATTCTCGGGGAGCAGCACCGCACAGATGCTGGCGGGAAGAAAGCCGTGGGCGGCCAGCACAAGGGGGGCTGTGTGGGGCTGCACACAGGCCCTGTGCCAGTGCTCTCCTCACCCACTCAGGGGCAGGAGAACACCTCCCTGCTGTCCACTGGAAAATACCAGGGAAACATTTCTGTCCCACTTAGGCTGGAGATCATTGTCAGACAAGGAATGTCTGCTCAGAGCTGTGTCTTTGCTTCACTGTCACCTGGCTGCAACAGCTGGGAGGGCAGGAGACCTAAGGCTTCTGACAGGGTGGCAAATCACATTTGAGAAAAGAATTTGTTAGTTTTCTTCAGTTTTTGTCATAGAAAGGTCTTCTCTGCTAAGTGCTGCTGCCAGAGCTGTGCATCCCACAGCCAGACTGTGCAGCCCTGTCCTGCCCCAGGTCCCTGCCTTGGGAGAGCTTCCCTGGCACGTGTCCAAATCACACTGTTGAAGCTGTGCAGTTACACAAGGCCGTGGTCATCCCACCTGTTCCACCTCCAGAGGGAGTTTGGATTGGTACCACCTGCAGCCCAGGCTCCCTCAGTAGTGTCTGCTCCCAGTGCCTGCAGCTCCTTCCCAGGTTTCTTTGTCCAACCTCACTCTGCAAGCTGCCTCTTTCTACTGGCAGCATCCAGACTCATTCCTCCTCGCCTTTGTTAGCCGGAGTTCTTGTAATCAGAGTTTATTAGAAATCCACTGGGTTTGGGAGGAGCTTTGGATACCTCTGCCAAAACTGAACCAGATGTATATTTATTCCTGAACATTGTGCTGACATAAGAAAAAGCTCTTGCCCTCTGGCAAGCCTTGAAGCAGCAGCCAGACTTAACAACATCAGGTGGAGCTGGGAAGAGCCAAGTCAGCACTGCAGAATGAAGGGCACAGAGCTACAGAACACTGGACATTTGGAGGAGGGAAGGGAGTGCGCTTGGAGCAAAGGACAGGTCCCATGGTTGGGTGCACCAGGCCCTTCCCTCCTCCATCAGGCTGAGGCCCAGGCTCAGAGCTGAAGTGCTGCTGCCAGTGGGCTGAAAGGTGAGGCATTCCCAAAAAACAACCCCATACTAACACCCAGCTCTTGTTCTGCACAGGAGAAGGGGCTGCAGTGCTGTTGCGTTCCTTGGAACCTCTGCAGGGCTTGGATGCCATGAGGGAGCTGCGCAGGGCCTGCAGGAAAGCACCCACCAAGCTGCTTAAGGACTGGCAGCTCTGCAATGGGCCCTCCAAGCTCTGCCAGGCATTTGGGATCAACAAAGCTTTTGACCAAAGGGACCTGACTCAGGATGCTGCCATCTGGATGGTGCCAGGACAGGACCTGCCGGGGGAGCAGGACGTGGTGGCCACCACCAGGATTGGCATTGGCAACAGGGGAGAGTGGGCACAGAAACCACTCAGGTTTTATTTACGGGGAAACAAATTTGTGAGTGTTGTAGACAAGAAAATTGAGAGAGAGATGGCAGCAAGGGGACACTCCCCTTGCAGCTGACAAGTCTTGCAAGTGTCCCAGGGACCAGGACTTGAGCTGTGCTCTGTACAATGGCCTCAAGCTGCATCATGGCAGATAGAGGGGCTTGGGCGTTTTTAACAATAAAAGTACTTTGTCACAGTGGATGGGGCAAGGTGGAGCTTTATTTGCAGGAGACTGGCCTGGGCCTCCCAGCCAGAACTGAGGGTGGTTTGGGACGCTTAGGACACTGAAGGCCACCTTCTCCCTTGCCAACGGATCCAGGCTTAATTAGGGTGGGCGAGAGGAGAAGGGTCACAGCTCTGTGCTGCTCCCATTGCCTCAGCCCCCAGCAGAGGCCAGTGTTTGGTTGCTGCAGGGGTATAGTCAAGAAAATTGGATGGCAGCAGAGCAGACTGAAAGGATGGGAACTGGGAGAGAAGGATGTAAAGGAGGGATCTTACTGTTGTCTGCAACTGCCTCGGGAGGGTATAGAGAAGACAGCCAGGCTGCTGTCAGACAGGATGAGAGGCAACAGGCCACCGGCTGGAAAACAGGAAGTTCTCATTAGCTCTATGGAAAACATTTTCCCCATGAGGGTGATCAAACACTGAAACAGGGCCCCAGAGAAGCTGTGGGCCATTCACACCTCCACAGGACAGGATCCTGAGTGACCTAACACCTTTCCTTTGAGCAGAGACCCCTTCCAACATCTACCTATCTCAAATGTCCAGCTTGGCAAACAAGAATGGGTTTTGTTCATTTTCCCAGCTGCTTTTGAAACCAGTTCAGAACTTAGCACTGTGTGAACTCCCACACGGAGAACGCACTGGTGCAGCAGCCTGACTTGAGGTACGGAGGGGAAAACCGTTCAGGATTCAGGGCAGGACCTGCAGTTCTGCAGCCACACTGGGTGCGTGACAGGGACACAACACCCACCTTCACTCCCACCTTAAGGTCCACATACAGTAAAAAAGCTCAAGTTTTTAAAAACTCTTGTCCCCATCCCATGGAAGAATTGGAGTTGGCCCCTTTTGAGCAGTCTTTTTTCTGATTGCAGTAGCTCACCTTGATGCTCAGGTGCTGAGGCTGGTTGAAACAGGGCCTACAGTGATGTTGATCTGATTTTTAGGTCAGATACGGTTTTTTGCTCTTCTCTACCACCCGTTGCAGCTGCAGGGCCAGACCTGCTGAAGGGACCCTGAGAAAGCTGTCATGGAGTAGCTCTCCCAGCACTTGTCTGCTGGAAGGTAAGTCAGCTAAAGCTCCACGTTTCACCCAGCTTGTGTGGGCAAGTGAAGCTTCTCCTCCTGAGAGCCTGCGGCTGTGGGAAGAGCTCCAGGTGCCATGTGTGGTGTAAGGGAAGGTCTTCAGAGGGAGTCTGACAATCTTTTCAACAACAAACCCGTAGAAGCCACACCACCATGGAGGTAAAGTTCCTCCTCCCTTCCCCATGTATGCAGCACAGAGCAGTGAGCAGCTGTGGAGGACAGTGGCCTCACACAGGCAGGGGTGAGCTGGCACAAGCTCCTGCTGTCTCCAGGCCCTAGCATGTCCCAGGGCTGTCACCTCTTGTTCTGGCCCTGGCATGGGTGGAGGCGCAGTCCCAAACCAGAGCAGGAAACAGTCCTGTATCTCATTTTCCTGCTGGATAGCTTTAACCCAGGCCAAGATCCCTGTCTGGTTCCCTGCAGCTTGTGGGAGGGGGAGTGGAGGGACAAAACAAGCCCTGGGGGACAAGCCCAAGTGCCCTTAGCCCCAGCCTCTGGGTGGAATGTGTCCCTGCACCTGCAGCTTGGCCAGCACCTTTCAGTCCTCAACAACCAACCTCCCACCCCCAGGCAAAAACTGGGAACCGTGAAAACCCAGGAACACAGAGGCTACTTGGTGACAGCCCTGCTCCAACAGACACTTGGGAATAAGGATATTGGGGTGAAGAAAGAATGAGCTGTGACACAGTGACTGAGTCATTCATTCATTCATTCACGATTTCATGTTTACTTGTGATACTTTGCCTTCCCACCTCTGTCCTCGCCGCTGCGAGATGAAAAAGAGTTTCTCAGTGCCCAGGGTCATTTCCCAACAAACCAGGCCAGCTCCCCTGCGCCCTGGACCAAGGCCATGCGTGCTGTGCCATGGTGACAGACAGGTCTCATGGCTTAGTGTCCCAGCAGTCATGCTGGAGAGCACAGGAGGCACTCCTGAGGCACCAGCATGCCCCCAAAGGTAACATTCTGCCAGCAGTGCCGCAGCAGAACCCTTCTGGCCCACTCTCACGATCCCTGGGGAGCAGCAAGGCCAGGGAAGGGTTGTGAATGTAGCAGGGCAGGAATCCAGGCTGAGCAAGCACGTGCTGTCCTGCAGCAGGCCCTGGAGCCTTGGGGAGCAGCTGGGACATCGAGGCATGGATAGGGAGAACCTGCTGAGTGTCATGTGGCACGAAGGAACTGAAACCACCTCCTTCAGTTTTTAGGCATCATGGAGAGTGTGGCAAGCTCCCTCCCTCCTTTGTGCCAGCGGAGTCACTTCAGTAGAGACTGGAACACTGAAATGACGGGGTCCTCATGGCTGGTGACCACCAGCACACTGCGGAACTTGTCAAACAGCATCAGCAGCTGGGAACGCCGCATGTTCTCGTTGTACATGATCTCCTCCAGGTGGTGCCGCCCTCGGAAGTAGTGCAGCAGCCTGCAAGGGAGCACGAGGGCCAAAAGCAGCTCAAACTCACACTGCCACCCTCATGGTCTCCTCTCCCATGGGATGCAAATCAGAAGGTTCTTTGGGTTATGTCCCGCATTTGCATGAAAGGGAATTAAATTATGCCTAGCACAGAAATCCCCTGGAAAAGGATGGGATTCGCCCGCTGTGGGACTTTGCCAAGGTCCTCCTTGGATCAAGAGGTTTCCCAAGTCTGGGGTATTTCCCAAGACTGTTAGTTTTCAACTTAGTTATAATTCCAGAAAGTGAAGAAACTCAAGTGCCAACGAGCCTTGAGAAGTCAGGATGTGGCAGATTTATTCTGTGCTCTCTTAGCTGGGCCTACACTGCCCTTCGTCACAGCTCTGCAGCAGGGGCCTGGGTACCTGCGCTGCCGTTTAGAATTAAGAGCAATTTTCCCTCTCAGCAGCACAAGGGGCTTTGTAACTACATGTCCTGCACTCAGAGTTTGGGCAGCTTGGGTTGGGTGGATAAGTCACAACAGGCTGATGGAAATTTTGGTGGTAGGCACCACAGAGAAGCTGTAGGAGTTACAAACACCTTGAAGCCTAAGCTCAAACCATGCTGGCTTCTTAAACTCCCTACTCCCTTTAAACAAAGACAGCACAGATACACCTTTGCTAGCCACCAACATGCTACAGCCATCAGAAAACATCAGCCCTGCACAGTCAGTCACGGCAGGGTCCATGACAAACAGCAGAAGTCCCCAAGGGCTGAGGGCCCCTCCCGAGAGTTCCCTCTGAGCCATAATGCCAAGCCAGCCCCCCAGATGAAGCCTGAGTTTGCTGCTCAGTCTCTTACTTGTCTCAACTCCCTCCCAAATGTCACAGCCATGCTGCACATGTGACTCAAATGCTCCCACCTGTGAAGGCCAGAGTCCCTTCCCAGCTCCACAGCCAACTGTGCCTCCACATGTGTTCCACATCACACTCTGTGCTCCCGCAGCCTTTGCTCATATTCCATTACTGACCTGCAGCTTCATGCCAACTAACTGCAAAAATAAGTGCAGATGACATGATCTGTTTTCCAATCCATTCATACAGCTCCCATGCAGGAACAGCCCCTAAAATATGTCCAATATCCACTGGAGCACTCCTGCCTGTTTTGGAGGATGGAGTGGCTCCTGCTTTCCCTGCAGGACAAACGCTTGGCTGGCTGCCTCCTGTTGCTCCAGCTGGGCACTCCCGTCACCCACCATCCTCACGGGTGACTGCAAAAGGAGTCACTGTGCAACGAGAGTCCCTGCACCACACACCCCACTTCACTGTGCAGAGGCGTTTTCACCTCTAGCCCAGTGCCATGTGTGTTTCTCTGCTTCCGAATTTGCCACATCCCTCCTCTCCCCCAGGAGCTGTCTGTGGGCTCAGAGCAGGATCCTCACTGGCAGCCTGGCGCTGGGCAGCCCCAGCTCGCTGCCAACTCCCTCCTGCTGTTCCTCTGCCAGCTCAAACAGGCACCAGTATGAAGAACATAACTGCTGCCTCTCTGTACCTGCAGCACAAACAAACAACAGAGACAAGCTGAGGTCTTTCCCATATCTGGGCTCTGCATCTGCCTTGTGCACTGTCTCCCACTGGGTATTGACATGAGGCTCACTGGCCACCTCCCCAGGGCCAGTGGCAACTGTGTGCACTGAGAAGTGGCCACTTACAGGGACAATGTCAGTTCTTGGGTGTGTCAAAGCCAGACTGTTCCCTCAAGTATGAACAGAAACATTTGTATCTTACAACTCATACCACAGTTCACAATGTGATTTTGGGGATTCCCTCCCCTATGCCAGGCTCTTGTGCCCATGTGCTCATACCCTGGCTCAGCTCTCTTCCATGCAAATGGTATGCCCTGGCTTTCCACAGCAGCACAGACTGAGCAGTTTGCCAATAAATAAATACATCTTATATTCAGAAACAGTCTGTATTTGTAACTGGTCAGGACTAAATACTTTCCACTCCAATAAATGCTAGAGAGGATATTAAAGAATATCACAAAAATACCAGCTGGAAGACACCCCTGAGGTCTAGCCCAGCATCCTGCTCCAGCAAGACTATTGCTAATGCTGTGGAGCTTTTTCAAACCCTTCAGAGATGGCGATCCCTCCACATGGTTGGGCAGTTTGTCCTGGGCTGCACCACCCTCCCAGGGAGGGGGTTTTCTCAAAAGTCTTAACTAGAATCTACAAAGCTGTCCTTGGGGCTCAGAGCTCCAGAGAAGGTGGGCACTGCTTTCACCTTTTTGGGCAATGAACATTTAAGGGGCACAATCAGCATGAGACGGCACTTCTTGGGGCAGTGACACTATGTTGAGTCCCTCTGAAGCTGCACAGGTGTGTCTGTTGACAGATGTGCACATCCTGATGGAAGATTATTGCTTTCCATTGCTCATCACTGTTTTCCGCTCTTCAAGTTGCAAGAGCTGCCCCTCTAACAGCACTGGAGTGTTCCTACGCACTAAAAAGAAATTAATTCTGTCAGACTAGCAATTTCAATAGAATTAGCTTATTTCTGGCCAAGGAGATGTCCCTGCCACAGCACTGCTTGAAACCAAAGCAGAACAGCTCAGTGCTGCCAGTGAGCATCACTCGGTGGAGTGAACGATCTCACCTCCCAGTCTCAGAGCAAGACAAATAAACCCTGAAAGCACCTCCACACCCATGGCTTGGGAGAGAAGCCATGAGTGAAGCCTCCAACTTCTTCAGGCTTCAAAAGCACTGCTTAATGTGCAGTGAGGAAGGTTTGGTGTAGACTACTGAGCATCTAGCTCAAAAAGAACTTGTCTCCTTCTCAAGCTTACTCCTGGAAAGACATGCCAACCCTCCTTCAGCTGCACCCTAGAAAAGAACTTGAATTTAAATTCTCATTCAATGTTACGAGAGTTAATGCAGCCAATGCCAGAGCCAAGCTTTAGTAACTCCTTACTTCCCCTTAAGGTTTCTGCCTTCAAACACGGGCTGTGCACAGCCCTGGACAGGCACCAGCACTCAGTGCTGAGTAACAAGGGACAGGGACTCA
>VYZQ01011160.1:28668-68817 GCA_013400655.1 Mystacornis crossleyi
GAAAAGCTGTGGATCAAGGTAAAGGGACCCTCACATGTCAACAGAAAACCACCCCAGATGGCGGTCGTGCTGTGATGTGGATGCCATGAGAAGATTGTTCTTGTGGAAAAGTTCCATAGCTGAGCAAAAGAGACTTCTCTCACTCAATGGACTGACATAAGATTGTTATAGACGGGCAAACTGGCTGAATTGCTTTTAAGTTTGTGTCTTTATATTACAGGTGGATGGAGGAGGTGCTGGAGAAAAAGGGGGGTTAATTTGCTTTAATTCCTTTTTATTCCACTTTACTTTTAGTTGTAGTAATAAACTTCATTATATTCTTTAAAGTTTGGTGCCTGCTTTGTATTCCTCCCTGTTCTTATCTCACAGAAAAGGGGAAAATGCGAATCAAACCACTACACTCATTTTCCATGAACCCTGCACAAAACTCGGCACGTTTTCTGCAGGCACAAGGCAGAGGCCTCATCTCCCTGTGCCTGACTCCCAGCAGGATGGCCCAGACTGACTGAAAAAAAAGTGAAAAGTTACACAGATTTTGTTCAGCAGCAGCTGTCCTGCTTTCCCATCTGGTCTTTTTTTCTGCAGTTACCCACATCCCATCAAGGGAGAATTAGGGAACCACAACAATTATGACAATGTGCATTATGATGAAGGGGATGCAGGAAGGAAATGGAATGTCTAACTCACCCAGGAACACTCCTTACAGGTGGGAAGATCCCTCCTGCTAGTCCATGTTTGTTCAAGGCAGCGCAGAGAAATGTTACAGCTTCTGAAGCAGATGAACTAGCTGAGGTCACAGTGCAGAGGAGAGGAAGCTACAAACATCATCCCTAACTCTTGGTTTGCAAAGCAACTTAGTGCAGAGAGCTGGGTAAAGAAATTTGATGCTGGACAAAGAAACCCTTATCCTGAAAAGCAGGCCAAAGCCTTTCCCTGCACCAGCAGCAGTGCCGGGTACAGATCCTGCCAGTCAGCATGTGCTGACCTGAAGGCTTTGGGTCATCAAGTGCTCCTATGCTTTCCCCAGAGGTTTCAAAGGGGTATGCACCCCACTGAGCAACCCCAGAGCTCCACCCCAGTGTGCTCTGCACTCACAGCAAGGCTGTGCCACTCCGGAGAGGAGAGCACAGGGCCACGAGCCAACAGCCACAGGCAGCAGAACAAGGACAGCTTCTGCTTCCCTCACCCCCCTGGCTGTAAAAGCTCTGCAGAAATCACCTCCCTCACTCTGTGCCAGCCCTGGAGCTCATTGGATCTCCCCGAGTGAATTCCACCTGCTAACCTGGTAGAAAACTTGAGTATCTGAAACAAGTTAAATGAATGGAGTCAGGCTGTACAGGAGCCAGAGCTCTAGGAAAGGGAAGAGGCAAGGGAGGAATGCTCATGTGTGCACACACCTGGGAGAGGGAAGGAAAAGCAGGGCCTCAGCTCAACAGCACCAAGATCTCCTTAGGTCAGCAGAGCTGAGGGCATGGGCTCATCCTCATCCCGCTGCAACACTGCTGTCCCAGGAAAGCCAGGGGATCCAAGGGAAACACAGAGAAAGGGAAGCAGCAGGGAGCACTGCATGGATACCAAAATCTTCTCAACTGATAGATACACGCTGCCCAGGGTTCCACTGCAATACACAGCTTCTCATCATAGGCAAGGAAAGAGATCAGGATGACACAATCAGGACTTTCAGTCTCTGGCACAGGGCACGGCTGAGAGCACTGGCAGGCCTGGCACACACCACTCACTTGGCACCTCCTACCTACTTGACAGGCAGACAGCAGAAGAAGAACACAGCCATGCACTCCCAGGGCAGTCTTGTCCTTGCTCAGGTTGTTTGTATCTCCTATCAGCCAAAAAGTACCACAGCACACCAGGTATAAAAATGAGCTTTTTCATCTACCCAAAGGAATAGAGGAATTCCACTCATGTAATGGTAATTGAACAAAAATAACTTTGTCCCCTTTCAAATCAAGCAATATTTTTGTATAAAAACAGGCAGGGCTCTAAGAGCTCTCCTATTTCTTATCGTGGGCTTTATCAATGCCTTCTGTATTTTTTACCCATCCAGAAGCACATGCCAAAAGCAGGGAGCCAATCCCATGCTTAAGAGAAGAATCAAATGGGATGGATGCCATGGATGCCATGAGGCCACAACAGTTTCTGCAGAAGATCCACCCTCTCCCACAGTATTGACCCTCCAGAACAGTGACCTTCAGGAGAACAGATAGTGCCCTCAGCCTGATGAAAAGCACACGATAACAGACAACCACTGGAAGCCTTTAAAGCTAAAAAAACTCACATCCCCTCCTGTGCACACAAAGAACAAAACTACAGAGAAAGTCCCACCTTTGCTAATTTTTTTCAAAGGCAAAGCAAGTACATGTTGACAATACTTACAGTTCAGAGTACAACATCTTTTATCACAGCACAGCAAAACAAAAAACCACCCACATTTCATTAGATTAATTGCTGTATTGATTAGATCTCTGTTAATTACAACTGGAGCCTGACCACTTCAGGGCAGGAATTGGAGTCACATCTCTTAAAAGATGAAAAAACCAAAAAATAATACAAGACATCCTACATGGGTAAATCAAAGTAGAAGAAAATGTACTGATATGAAAATACATAAAAACTCTCTCCAATCTAAATTCCCCCAAGAACTGTCACACTTTGCTTTATCAAAGAGCCAGAACTTTTCACAGCATCATCCATCCTTCCAATAAGGCTGAAAGGATGATGAAAGCAAGCTGTACTGCTGACCCTCAGGACCCCAGCACAGACAGGTGAGCAGCAGAGGGAAGGTATACATTTTAAAAAAAACACTTTAGCACTCCATCAGCTCTGGCAAGCATTTCTTGCACCCTTGTTTCAAGGCATAACCGCAGCGGTAAGTGGTAGACTTTTATTTGTGTATTTTAAACAAAAGTAGGACGTCTGAGAACAACCAGGACTATTGCAGGAGAAGTATTAAGGCTAATAATTAATTTTAAAAGGATTACTGAGAATGTCTCCTGAAGCTACTGCAGCTAGAATAAAATTAACGCTATGACTTCAGCTTCAATTTTCAGGACACTTATTTGTCTGTAACTGCAGTGGAGTCCTGCTCTTCCCCTGCCTCCCAAGGTGGCAGCTGACCAGTATATGCTACTGGGATTAGACCTACATCATTACTTATCTTTATCTCTGATCATCATCTCTGCCGACCTGTAATTACAATCAATTCTGCCCTCACAGCTGTGCTTGAGTGCAGAGGTGATAGTAATCTTCTCTATGTCTGAGCAGGGGCTAAATCCATGGAGCCACTAAGGCACCCAAGTCTGAAGGCCAGAAACAAACACCATGAGAAACCAGCCAAGGAACTCTGCCTATGCTTCCTTTGGTTCACTGAGCCACGCTCAGATGTCCAGGCTCCTCCATCTGGGAACAGAGCAGTGTCAGCCAGGAGACCTCACGTTATTGAGCTCCTTTTTGTGTTCCACCAGTTCCCAGAAACACCACAAGCCATGATCGATGCACAAGCAAAACAGCTCACAAATCCCAATCCATATTTTATTAACCCAGATCTGAACACCAAAAAGCTAATGCAGTGACACAGGGACTTCTGCTGACCCCGTGCTGAGTGTACTTCCTCCAGCAGCCTTTAAACAATTCCAGTTTTACAGCAAACCCAAGTGAACAGACAGATTGCTTTTAAAAACAGATTGTGAACTTGGAGCAGATGGAATAGAATAAAATCGAATGTGATTGTGAGGAATCCACAAATTTGATTCAGCCCTACCGATGTATGCCAGTTTGCAACAGACCAAATGGAGTTTCAGTTTTCCCTACTGCATCATTCCATGAAAAGAAACATTCTAATATTTCTTTTAGGACTGTGCTTTGCCAGCACAGAGCATGCTCTCACCTTGAACATCCCCACAGCTTTTTGGCACAAGGGCACAAAACAACAAATCATAAGGCTGGAAACACGGTAATTGGGAACTTGTAAATATGCAACAGACCAAGTGCTCCAGAAGCAGCACCATCCCTTGTTAGCAGGAGAACGAGGAGCTGTTGGACAGTGCCCAGCTCACCTCCTGCACAGGTGGCGCCAGAGGGTTCTTGAACTCGGAGAGCGACACCGGGAGGGAGAACTTGGCCAGCATCGAGGGCAGGTTGTGACCCCGGAACTGACAGGAGAAGGCATCTGCCAGGGGAGAGTAACTGTAGGAGAGAGGCAAAGGCACAGGTCAGCTCTGCAGTGCTGGTAAGGGTAATTTTTATCCATTTAAGCACTGCAGAAGTGCCAATTCCCAAATATAATATCCCCTGTGATCTAGAAAACCCCTAAGGGTAGCTGATGGCACACTGTGTCCTGCAGACGCCAGCCAGAAGCTCATGCACTTTCACTCAGCCTTACATTCAGCTTCAGAACTTTATTCAAGCTGTGGAGCGAATCCAGAGGAGAAAAATAAAAGCGATAAAAAGTCCAGACCTGTGCAGCCTCTGATGAAAGGGACAGAGCTTGGGCAGGGATGGGCAGCATACATACACAACCTCTGAATGTGCCAGCTGCAGCTGCAGATGTGGCTGTGCCCCCTCCCCCTGCTGATAGGACGAGCAATATGACTGAGCAGAAGTAAAGGATAGTCAAGGTAAATATTAGGAAAACTCCCTGTCTTAGCATTTCTATCTCCAGAGGTCTTCAAGAAGAGCACTGCCATATATGACATAGGCACAGCTGTTGCTGAATGACCTCAAGGTCCCTTCCAGCCCTATTTTTATACTTCCATCACAGAAGTTTTGATTTAAAACTATTTTCCTATAACTGAGTTCCAACACAGAGTCTAAAAACATTTCAAAATCCAACACAGGAAGGGTTGCCAATCTTCAGCAGAGCAAAAATACCTACCACTGCCTTCACATCTTCTTCGCAGGGGCTCTGCCTGCTCTCCAAATGGCCACGTTGCCTTCCGGCTGTGACAAGGCACACAGTATGGAATGCCAGCCCATGAAACAACACAATGGCAACTTTTGCTACTTTTGATTCATGTCAGGTGTGCCAGCTACACAGAGAGCCCTATAAACCACTCATTTAACTCATAAAGTATTTTGGTTTGTAGATGTTCCCATATTGGACATTCAGTGAGCAAGAGTACTGAAAATACTGACAACAGCTCCACAGGGTAAATACTGCTTCCAAGGCCCTCACCACCACAGAAGAATACTGATCTGCTCTGCTGCTCCTCCCTGCTCACAGTGGCTGTGCAAATCCAGGCTCATGTAATGGTCTGTGTTGCACAGTCTCAACAAATTCATGAAGAAAGATCCCAGTCTGTATCCAGTCCGGGAAGGAAAGTGCATCTGCTCTCCTCACCACTATGCTGCCACCGACACACTTTCCTTCTACTTACAGGCAGACATTGGCATTTGGAGAAAGCATGTAGACATTGTTTTCACAAAGAGGATAAATAATAATTGCTTTGCCCCAGTAAACAAGATGTGCAGCAAGCTGGAAAACCTGTATTGAGAAAACAGGGAAAAATTAGGGGAGCAAAAGCAATACACAAACTCTCAGCAAGCATTCCATACAACAACAAAAAAAGTCTCATTTGAGCTGAAATGAAAGAAAAATGTTCCATCCTTTCACCCCGCCTTCAGAATAAATTCATGATTTAATATAACATGTGGCAGATCAAAAAGCATCTGACAAGGTTATGAATTTCCAGAGGTTCACTTCACATTTCTAAGCAACTTAGTATTTCCTCCCTCAAAGGAATTCCATCAAACTGTATCAATACAAGTTTAGTTTCTTTTCATGCCCCCCCAAACTATTTTTGTTTATGCACAAAATGCATTGTGTTATACATGAAAAATAAAATACATGAAAAATAAAACAAAAGAATCAGCTTCTACTATAACAGAAACATAAAGGAAACCAACACTGCCTTTACTGCACAGAGGTATCTCAATAATGAGCTACACAAAGTATTTTAATGTGTTAAACAAGTCAGTGGTTGCTAATGACTCTGGAAAAGCCACATAAATAGTGTCTACAAGACATAAAATCCAGCCTGTATCATTAGATGCATTTAACTGTGCTTTTTTGTGGAGAACAAAATTACAGAAGCAGTAGGGAATTTCCAGAGTCCATCCCATAGCCAAGTAACACCACAGATCACTGCAGGCAGACCTGGAATTTGACTACAAAGCAGGACCTTTCCCTTGGAACGAGAGAAGGCATAGACCTATGAATGGGAGAACATGTGATGATGAGCTGGGCTTCCCCTGTCACACAGAGCACAGATTGTGTCCCTGGGTCTGGATCAACTCTTAGGAGCATGGAGTGGCCCTTCCCTCTCTGGGATCATCTCATATAATCATCCCAAATGATCACAGTCATCCACAGGGGTCTCTCAGTGCCCTCACAAGTGCCAGAGTCTCATCCCTCCACTGGCACAAACTTCCCTTTCCAACGGCTCATCGCATCACCTCCAGCAATTCAGATTTGAGAGCTGGTCGTCACTACTGGAAAGGCATTTGGAAAGAGCTGCTGGCTTGGGGACACTGGCTCAAAATCTTTGCCCAAGCCTAAACTAGATGATCTTCCCATGACTCTGCAAAGTCTGTGCACTAATGGACTAAGGGAAATGGATGGGGAGGTTTGCATTCACAAGTCTTTGGTAGAAAAGACCCTGGCAGCTCCAGGGCAAGCAACATATTTGGCCATGGCAGCTGTAAATCTTCACCTGCATTTTGGGTGCTTCATTTGCATGTAGACATCAACATGGCAGGACCAAGACAGACCACTGTGATGTCAGTCAAGAGCACAATTTGCTCTGGTTTTAACTACCAACCAGGAAGGCACAGAGAAGACAGAGCCACTCTCCTCAGAGGGGCACAGGGACAGCTCCTGAGACAACATGCACAAGGGGGCAGTGGGAAATTCCCTTTAGATGTGAGGAAAGGTTTCACTCTGATGCTGGTCAGGTGCTGGACCAGAGAGGCTGTGGGAGGCAGCCCTGGAGGTGCTCACAATTTGAAGTGAAGTTTTTCAACAGCCTGTTTTAATGGACTTGTCCTGAGTAGTGGTGAGGACTAGAGACCCCTGGGATGGGGACCAGAGACCCCCAGGACTTGAGACTCCCATCCAAGATGGGATGTGGCTGCAAGGCTGCCCAGCACTGTTCCTACACTCCTGCCCTTTGTTTCTCCAGCCTTTCCCCAGGCTCCAGGGCTGGTACTGTCTCCCTGCCCTCTGCTCACAGCAAGGGAGCTGACATGCTCCTGCAGCACAGAAGCCCAGGGGCACACAGGAGAAAGCACCTTGTGACTTAAAAGGTTCTCAGCAGCCACTGACAGCTCCCCGTACCTGCAGCAATGCCAAGTCAGCATCTTGAGCCAGCTGCTGCAAATTCTTCACAGCAGAGGTAGTTTTAATTACTCTCACCAGGGCAGGAGAGCAGTCCAACGGGAGCTCATTAAGCAATGACTTCTCATCATTTAAAAGTAGTAAGGCATGGTAAGGCCTGCAGAAAAATAGAATACATCTGCACAGTAAACTGCAGCTTTTGCTGAAGGCTTTGTTATTCCCACACCACAATACCTGGAGTCAATCTAATGGTAAAAAAAGAATTTCTAATATCACCCTTTTGGTCTAACTGGGTTCACAATAAGCTTATTTTTATGTCACACCATAAAACGCTCCCTATAAAAAGGGGACAGAGGGTTATATGGTAACTGGATACTCCAGTGACAAGGAAAGAAGACTACACTGTATTGGCACACAATTGAGAACTAGTGGGAAACTGCTCATCTGCACCACTGAAATACAGAATAGAGTGGAAGAAAGAAAGAAAGCAAGAGCCGGTTACTTTTTCAGGTCAACAAACACCGGACATAAGGTATCACAGGACCTGCGCTGTCTTTCTTCCAAAAGCAGAATCACTTCTGGGTCAACAGATTAAAATGAACACACAATTCCCGGCTGCAAAAAGCGCAAGCCACTCTTGCAGCGTCCCCTCAGTACAACCACCCAGAGTTAACACCAAAGCTGTGGCTTCCCACACCATGAATCCAGCAGCATCATAGTGCCACAGCAGCAGCTCCAGGGAATCCTGTCTGTGTGCAGGGCCCCCCACCTCTCCAGCCCAGTCACACCATCCCCCTGCTTGTGCCATCTCAAACGTCTGCAGCATCACCCTTGGGACTGGAGCAAGGACTGGCCACTCTCTGAGGAGCAGAGTTTGCTCTTACCTGATAGATTTCAGACTTCTCTCAATTGCTTCTGGGGGTATGAAGTTGGTGGCAACATAGTGGATTTTGTGAGGAAGGCAGAAACTCACTTCCAGCCAGTTGTTGATGTGTAAATGAACCACGCCTGTCGTGCAGAGACTAAAACAAGAAGGCAATAAATCCATACAGCATTTACCCTGTATGACAAATTAAAACAGTGGTCCAGAGTCATCCCTGCCCAGAAATCAGATCAGGACAGGAAAAGACTGAATGCACCCTGTCTGCCCCCAGGCTGGCTGAGGATCAGCTGACTCCTAACTGCAACGGCCTCCTACACCTGGACTTACAGAGCACCATCCCCTGTGGCATTTTGAGGGAGATTTCAAAGACTTCACCACTGATCTTTTGCTCCCTCTGCTCTTAGCATTGCAGCAGTGTCTCAAGTTAAAAAAGCTTATTCAAGATCTACTGCAAGGCAAAGGAAAATTCCCTAGGCCAAAGCTGCAAAGGGCAAAGATGAACTGGGCTGTTTTCACCTCCAATTTCCATCTTCCTCTCCAAGGAAAAAGAAAAGAGGATGTCTGTACTGGGCAAGGGCTGTTCCAAGCAGCACACTTCCACAATAACAGCCTCCTTTTGGTTCTGCTTAGGTTGTTTGTTTCCTTACTAACCTGTTCCTGCTTGTCACACGAAATCACACACGTGCTTCTTAAATGGTTTCTTCATTCTAGGAAACCACAGGCTTAAGCTCTTAAGCTGACTCCAGACAACAGGACTCGAGTGGAAAAGATGGCTATCTCAGGAATAATAAAGACAATACAGTCTGACCCTGGCACTCAACCTGAAAACAACAATAAGCCTCTTTTACTGAAAAAAACAGAAAAGCTGGAGATTAGAGCCAGGAACATCATTCAGGTGCTTTTACAGAAGTCTGCAAATCTAAACAAGAGGTGGAATACACCTCAGGAGGGAACTATATTTACTTAAAATGGGTAATGTACCATAAAGTGCTAAGCCAGCACCACCTTGCAAACCCTCACAATATTCCCATTCCACGGGCAGGGAATGCTGGTCTGGGAACAGCTGTGCTGGGAGAAAGCAGCAAGGCCCACCACACCTCTTCATAGGTTAGGAGTACATAATAACTTGCTGATCGATCTCAAGCAACAGCTAATCTTGTCTACACCGAAGAAGTGAATTTCTCAAAGCCCTTCAATTTTAAACTTTCTTCCCAAACAACATTTTTTGGCTTAAAATCAAATTTCAAAATTTACATTCTAAAAATTCCAGCCTGAATTTTAAGTTCAAAGTGTGTTTAGACTCACAATTTGACTTTTGTGTCAATTACTCCCATGAATTTCCCCCTCTACGCAAAGCAGATTACAAAACATGCCACGAACAGGCCAGGAGCAAATACACATCTTGCAAAAGTCTTTATGTGGTGATTTAACCATTTATAACCAGTATTCAGTTGCAGGTCACAAACTAACATGCTCTCTTTCAAGCTCATCTGGCTGTGTACAGGGTTTTGAGGGAGCTCAAATTTCAGCTTTAAACAAAAACATTGGGTAGCTTTGGCTGCTGGTGCAACTACTCAACAAACCACAACCGAGTGGTGAGGAAGCAAACACGATCCCCTCCTGCCTCGTACATGATCAGACTCATTAGGGAACATCTCACTGCAGACAATGCTTTTCAAAAGGTTTTGTTCTCAAATCTTGCATTGAACTCTGGAAAATGCTGATTTTTCAAGCTGCAAATGGAGCAGAAACTGTGTGCTTTCCTCTTTTTAAAAGAAACTGAGAGGGTGAATCCAGTGTCTCTCTGGCCCCACCACCTCTCACCTGCTCAGAGGCTCCCAGCCCTGAAGGAACATGCAAAGCACTAACACTTCTGTTTTAGTTCATTAAATGCTGCAGCTCCAGTAACACTGCTTACCTCACCACACAAACAACTGACAGATAAAACTGGATTCCCTCAAAACACATAAGGGAAAAGGGCTGAAGCTGTGATTATCCACACCATCTCCCAGGCCAAATCCTCACAAGGGGAAACAAGGCAATAAAGGAATGGGACAAGCGAGTTCAGAGACCACCTGAAAGCTACTGGGGTTGTAAAAACAGGTTACCCAAGAGCAGCAGAGATACATGAAAGCATGAAACACTCGCAGGGATATTTTCCCTGCAGAGTTTAACATTCAGAAAAGATCCAGTTGGTTCCTTTCATTCTTTGGTCCAAGTGCACCAAGGCAAAAGCTTTAATTACATAATTACACTCTCCACACCACAATTTTGTCTACAGTGCACTGTACAACAAAAGCCTAAAATTAAAGACAACAAGAAAACCAGATTTTCAGTTCTGATCTGGATCTTAATTTTATTCTTCTGCATTTGCATTCAACTGTACAATTTCCAGCCTTCACTGTAGCTTTATGCACACGATTTCTCCTTCACCTGCCCCTCCTTGGATGGAAAATAATTTAAGTGTCTGTAATTTGACAAGGAACAAGCTACATCCTCCAGCAGCAACACTTGCAACTGCCCTTAGCCAGACAGCAGAGTTAAATAATGTCCCCAATATACACACAAAGATTCAGGCAATAGGATATTAAACCCTCAAAGACACATTATTTCATAAAAAAACTTAAGTTTCAACACTTTTTTGTTTAATCTCTGGTTTGGTAACACCTGATGAGCGATCTGAGGGATACATGGGGAAGGATAATCAGATATCAGTTTAAAACTGAGACAGGGAGAGGCAAACAGGAAAAAGCTGTTTAATGTCTCTCCATCACAAGGCCCATGAGACATTTCATGATACAAGAAGGAGTAAAGTTCAGAAGAAATAGAAAGAAACACAGAAAGTAGTTAAGCCATGGACCTCCTTATCAGAGGATGCTGTGGTTGTTAAATATTTACTCTGGCTCACAGGATTGTGGGCTAATTCCAGGAAGTGAGATCAGCTGAAAGCTGCTGAATGTACAGAAACCCCCTCCAGAGCTGCAGGAAGCTGGGGAATATTTTGTGGAATATCACTGCTCTTTTGCTCTATTCTGCTGTGTCCTGAACTGTGAGCTACTGCCCCAAAATGAGAATCTGAAGGTTTGCCAGTATCTCACAGAATTGTAGCCTCTTCCATAATATTGACAAAACAGAGAAATCCCACTTCACCTTTCTAAAAGAGTTATGAATTTTTACATACCCACACCTCCTATCATGTCTATCCTGTTTATATCAGATATTAACAAGTTTTTGAGTTTGGTGGAGGTGAGCTTGTAGCTTTGGAGTTTGTTTTGCCTAGAGGTTGTGACTACTCAAGAGCTTTGAAATTATTTCACATTTCCTTATATCAAAGGAGGTGGGCTGTCCTTTGATAAATAGTTGGATTATATGTTACAGTACAGCCACAGAAATCACACCTAATAATTCATTAAGTCTCATATAATTATTCCCTGCGCTGCTGAGATGGGCTAGATCTACCACTCAGTTCAAGTCCCACTATGCTAAAAATGTATAAAGGCTCTTTATGTATTAAAAAGAAGAAACAAACAATCCAAACCTCCCCAAAAACCTCTCCATACTTTCACTTTTATTCCAATTCAAAGCTGAGAGAAGTTTGCTAGAACCAGACAGGCAGTTAGTAAGTGTGAGGCTCACATATTATCGGCAGTTGCAGACAAAACTTGGTGAAAGCTCCTTAAAAGAGACACATAATGTAACACCAGTAAGTTTTTCAGCACTGGAGGTCCTGAAAACTTTCTTGGGCCTAAAACCCATTGCTTTCTGTTCCACACCAATGCTTCAGTTTGGGGACAAGATGAATGAAGACTCAATTTTCTGAATTAATCAAAAAGAAACTTTCCAGTTCTCTCCATTAGAGACAAAAGGGTCCCAGGAAGTAGATGCTGAAAGCCTCTAAGCTGTCAGTCTACTCCCACTCCATTCCTATAGCAGGAATAATGTTACAGTCAAGATGTCTTGGGTTCTGTTCCTGCCTTATGAAACACAGGCACCTCATTCAAAACACAAGGAACACTTTGAATGACAAAAATACTCCTATACTTGTGGTTTGCACAAACCAACCTGCTCAGGGACACGTTGGGTCTTGCCTGAAATACCTCAGCACCATCTACAGGAAGCCAAGGGCTCAACAGCACCTCTGGAGCAACCCTGGAAATTGGGCTGGAATTGCAGAAATCAGCAGGCACTTGGAAATGCTGGTTTGCTGGTTGGAGCAAATCTCAAATGGAGAGCTAGGCTCCATCTGCAATTCAAAGTGCTCTCTCCACTCCACTGGCTGTTCTCCGACAGCCAAAGGCTATGCCAGAAGTCTCCGTAAATTTAATCTGAAGGTTTACCCCTTCCAGCAGCCCTTTCTCCTTTAAAAGCAACAGAGCAAATCTTTCCATCTTCTGAGGTCGTTCTGAGGACTCTGAGGTCGTTCACACTCCTCCACACTCTCTAGGTGGCCTAAATCCCAGTTGAAAGATGGTGTCCAAACTGGATAAAACAGTCATTACAGCAGGAGTTTTACAAAGGTGAGCAGGATTGGTTCCTATCTTACAGACAAGACTTGTTTTGTGCATTCTTGTCTATCTGCTTTTTTTTGTAACCCCATGTCACTTACGACTAACCCTCACTTCATAGAAGACCACAGAGACCTCATCCCAGAGCTGCTGCCATACAGAGATAATTATTTCATCTTGGACTTGCAGAAGAAGATTGTATTTCTAGAACCCTTTTTCTACCTTACTACAAAATAATTTTAAATGTATGCCTGCCTGGCAAGGTGCTGCAGCTCCTCTCAGCTGATCTGACAGCAGGTATAACAAGCCTATTTCCTATGCCCTCATATGAAGTATTAATGGAAAAACCCTGCAGAACACCTCCTTATCACCCAGCCAGACAACAACACTGCCAGCTCGTCTTCAAGTACAACTTTCCAGTCAAGCACACAGGCACTTCAGATTTTTACCAACACCTTATTTCTTACATTTGCTTTTGACAGTGTCAAGCAGAAGTGTCAAAATCCAGCTTGCACCCCTTCTTCTCCACTCACAATACCTAAATGATGGAGAAATTGCCTTGTTTTACAGCTGGGGGCAGCACCAAACTGTATTTCACCATGGTCTGTCTATTCCTCCTTATCTCTGGGAAGGCTCACATCAGCACAGTCCATGAGCTTGGGCTCCGTGTTGCTACAGTCACAGCTAAATGCCACAAGATGTCACTGTGTCCCTAAAATGTTTGGAAACACGATCAGAGTTTGTCATAAATACATACCCCTAGAGGAACAGAAAAATATAATTTGAATATTAGAATTACAGGCTGCATAAAAACTGCATAAAAGTCTAGTACAGGTTTTGTGCAAAGTGTGTGAAACAATATACCACATTCCTTCCAACAAGATGAAATTCACAGCTCTTGAACACAAAGAGCAGCTTAATAGAAGTTTTCTGATACTCTTTGCAACCATTACATTATTTACGCTCCCAGAGCCTTACCTTACAGGGCTCTGATCCCCTTTGTGCAAGAGTAGGCACAACCCAGTGAGGATAAAGGGACCCCTGAGGAACTCCAGCCTAATTTTCTGAATTCCTGACTAACACCCCAACCAAGGGGCACACCATCTTTCCACACACACACACACAGGTTCTGTGTCCCTATGTCCAGGCCTTTCCATAAGCACATTTCCTGGCTGGAGGAGCCTCTGGGCCTGAGGAGGTAGCACTGACAGGTACAGGCTCCTGCTCAAGTTCAACACCAACTCCACACTGCTTTGAAATCTTTGCCAGAACTTCTCATTCAGTCAAGAAACAGCATGTTACACTTTCCATTCTGCTGGAAGTCTCAGCGTCTCATCCAAATCTGCTGTCCAGACATGCACAAATGGAGCCAGGGCAGTTCCTGACTTGCCATCAGTGCTCCTGCAGCACTTTCCTCTTAGCTGCAGGTTTAGAGCCCTTCTCCAGTGCTGTGATATCCCTGTTATGACACTTGTCAGTTCCACAGTTCACTTGTCATTAGATGCCTCTGTGCTAAGGAAGAAAATAATAATTCTTAAAGCTGTGACAGACATCACCAACTTTTAAGAACAAGATACCAAACACAGACCAAGGTAATGATGAGGATAGCAGTTCTGCAAACATTTCGCCCGATTGCCAGGCTTCATGTGGCTCTGCCTGGTTTAAAACCCAAATCCCAATGATTAGCAGCATGAGGACGTGGATAACATCCTCAGAAACAAAGCCGCGAGACTTCAGGGAGAAACACCATACTGTGAGCTAGGACTAAAATCCAACTTACCTGTCATATGTCTCTTTGAGATCTCTGGCCAGTTTGCACTTGGGTAGGATGTGATGAAAAGGTGACTGCGGCCCTTCTGCAGCTATGGAAAGTTTCAAAGCAAGAAAGCAAATAACTGATTTCAAACCAAAGAGTTTCCTCTTGCCCCAAGAGTTTCCTCTTGGGTATCAACCTGTACCTTAGGGACAGAATTTGTATCATTTTGATCTACAATTATCTTTCAAAGCTTTCACAATAACTCAAGTCACACGTTAAAATAACAGTAGTGACTTATTGCCAATATCTGCTAAACCTCAACTCAGTTAAGCACATGTAACCAAATTTGACAAATGATGATTTTAAATGCTTTGGTTTTCTAGATGTTAGCTTTAATTTTTAATGCTTGCAGCAAGATGATGCATCACTGTCAGAGAGAGTTCACCTTAAATAGTGCATATTATTATAGTACATTTTCCAAGTGCAGTCTATAAAAATGCTCTGTAACTGTTTGCTAGCCAGGTAACAGCATGTAAGAGTAAAGCTTCCACATAGGAAGTCTGGTGACTCAGCAGACAGCATTAAAGCATGAAAAACTTGCTCTAGGCTGGGTGAAGCAGGTCACATAAGAGCTCTTCCATGACAGCCTGACAGGAAGATGATTGCTCAGTGCAGAGCCTCCAGGGCTGAACTTAACTAGCAAAGCAAGCAAAGAAACTACTTCACCTCTAGAACTCACATCTCTGCAAAGGGATAGTGAACCTGGCTGAGGCAAAATGCAGGGAAAAGCTGTCAGAATGCTACAGAGCACCAAAACTTGTTCACAGTGATCTCAGGCACAAGAAGTAAGAAGGTACAATCAGCACCTCTCTGAAAGAGTGTTCCTGGACAGAGCCATTGCTGCTCAAAGTACTCACTCTCTGACATGGCAGACACCTCGTCCTGGATAGCCAGGATGAGCTTGGCCTCCCTGGTGAGGTACTGGCAGCGGCGCTCCTCATGCTGCAGGACGATGGCGATCCTGCGGGACAGGTTGTGCAAGCAGTTGATCACGGACGGATCGGCGTTGGCCTGCGAGGAACACGTCAAACAAGCAGCCATTGAGCCACAGGCACATGGAACTACAGTGATGATGGGTGAGAGGTCAAATGATTTTCCACTGACACCAAAAATCAGCCTCTCGACTGGAAAAAGAACAGAATTTTCTCTACCGGAAACCAAGCAGAAGCTCAGAGATGTCCAAATGTAATTTGGATTTCTAAGCTTGTCTATGTGCATCAAAGGAACACAACACCTGGAGTGTGATACCCCTATTTGGTTTGGTTTTCCAGTTGTTAATGGGCATTCTACTAGCAGAGAGCAAAGAACTCAACTTCACACAGTGAGACAAGAAAGTGTCAAGCTATTTGAAAAGGCAGAATATCCCAATGTTCAGGTTAAACTCACTGGCAGCACAACGGCTGCAGTGCCTCTAACATGTCCCACTCACTCTATGTTGCCACACTGGTGTTTGTCCTATGTACTGATAAGGCAATAACNCAGGTTGTGCAAGCAGTTGATCACGGACGGATCTGCGTTGGCCTGCGAGGAACACGTCAAACAAGCAGCCATTGAGCCACAGGCACATGGAACTACAGTGATGATGGGGTGAGAGGTCAAATGATTTTCCACTGACACCAAAAATCAGCCTCTCGACTGGAAAAAGAACAGAATTTTCTCTACCGGAAACCAAGCAGAAGCTCAGAGATGTCCAAATGTAATTTGGATTTCTAAGCTTGTCTATGTGCATCAAAGGAACACAACACCTGGAGTGTGATACCTCTATTTGGTTTGGTTTTCCAGTTGTTAATGGGCATTCTACTAGCAGAGAGCAAAGAACTCAACTTCACACAGTGAGACAAGAAAGTGTCAAGCTATTTGAAAAGGCAGAATATCCCAATGTTCAGGTTAAACTCACTGGCAGCACAACGGCTGCAGTGCCTCTAACATGTCCCACTCACTCTATGTTGCCACACTGGTGTTTGTCCTATGTACTGATAAGGCAATAACTAAGTAACAATTACCAGCTCATGACCAACATTTTCATCCAAAATCTGAATTAATTTGGATTTACACTCCCAAAAATTCACAAATATAGCTTATTACTAACACTGCTTTTATGAAAGTCCCAGAAAGAAAGTGCTGGAAAAATCTATCATGTCAGTACAGCTGCCAAGGGGGGTGAGGGGAGACTCATGCTCCAGCATGAGTCAGCAGCTCCTTCATGTTTGTTAAGACATTCAAAGGAATTTAAAGTTCTGACAAGTGACCACTTGGCACAGAAACCAGCAAACCATGACTCATCAGTTTTTTTGACTCCACTGTTCTTGCTGAGTCACGTCACATTGGTGGCCCTGAAGCTCAAACACAGCAGGATCACTGCTGATTATAACACTTGGGCCTTTGCCTGCTCTGTCTGCCCACTGCAGATGGACACTCATCTTTATCTCTGAGGGCCTCCACCCACCCCCCTGCATTGCACTACTCCATCCTAGGAAAAATTTTCCACTTCCTTCTTGCCCAACACTTTCCAGAAACCTGAACTGCTCCCTGTGAACTAAGAGTGTCTCATCTGGTAAATGGATTTAGTGCCGCATCACACACACAATTACATCAGTATCATCACACTGCTGAAGGGCAAAGAAGGCAAGTTTTCCTAGAAGCACTAGAAATTAGATTCCAGGAAAATGTGGGCTAGTCTTCACTGCACTTCACCAAGTTCTTGTGAATGAAAGAGCATTGATTTCAACACTTCTGCTGCCACATGACGCAGTGTACATCAATGTGTGTGTTTGCATCTACACACACTTCCCTGCAAGCAAAGCACAGGGCTTTAACAATTCGTCAAAACAACATCTCTTAACATGTGAAATCTAAAATCAACTCCTCTGCTGCAAATTCAGCACTTCCTGACCCAGGAGTGTCCCAAAGCACAGGAACACTGGATCCCCAGCAGAGCTCTGTACACAATTCCTTGCTTGATTCAGATAACTGCCTTAATGTGAAACTTTGCTCCTCATCTGAGGACAAGCCCTCCAGACTGGGGCCATGTCCATGGCACCACTGGAAAGCCAGTGGTAAGAAAAGTACTAGCACTAAAGAAAAAAACAGGTCCTTTCACAAGCAGAGAGCTGGAGGTTTTTAAATCATGACATTACATCCAGTCAAGCAAAAATCAACCCTTGCCATAAAGACAAGTGTTCCAGCTCCCTCTTTTATTTTTAAACAACCTGTGAAGTGGGAAAAGAAAGCCGGATATCAGAAATCAAATAGTGCTTGAACATAATGAAATTTCTAGGGCTTTATACCACCTAATTAGCCAAGCCAGGATCCCGTAACACCAGCATTTAGTTAATAGAGGAAGCCTGAAAAAAAATCCAAGCAGAAACTATGTATTTGGTCCAGGTTTTGCTGAGCACTGAAACCTCTTTATTCTTCACTTATACCTTCTTTTCATGTAGCTACTCAGATGTTGCTCTCTGGCACTCTCCCTTTACAGTGACCTCACTGCTGAGAGGAGGCAGCTTTCAAACACTGTCCATTAATCATAAAACAGGCCTGGAGAGTGAGCCTACTGCATTCTCTCATGCATCCAAAGCACATTCCAATGTCAGATGGAATGGAGACAGTCCTTACCCTTAGTGCAAACACCACGTTGAACAGAATCATGGTGGGCATCTCTCTCTTTGGTGAAGGGTCAGTTTTGGATACCTGAAAAATATTTTTTTAAACATCCCATAGGCTGTTGTGTTGGAGTTGTAGTGTAGTTGGAGTGTCAGTTGGGGCCAGTAGCAAAGGGAAAGTAATAAAAAAATTTTAAAAAAGAAGAAAGCCTTAGTTAAATAACAAGCTGAGAAAAGAGAGCAGACAGATCAATTTATATCCTCAAATATGACTTGCAAAAAATAGAACTATGATTTTTTTTTAATTGAAGTGTCACAGTTGCTCTACAACACTGCCTTTGCTGAGCAGCTGTGAAGACTTAAACCAAAGCCTTTTGGTCGTGAGCATGGAAATGAGTGTCAGGTAAGAGCACTCTTACTTAGTGTCTTTGTTATTACATTTAGCATCATTTAGGTACCTTAGGTTTAAATTCTCTACAACAACTGTCAGATATACTGTCAACATCTCAGGCCACACCTCTTCCTTCCCTAAAACACCCATTCAAATTGCATCCTGTTACAAGCTGCTGCTTTCATCAGAAAAAATATGCTCTAGAACAGCAGTACTAAAACAAAAGGTTTGATTTTTCCCTTCCTGCAGGATTTCAAACACATTATCCAGCCCCTCTATTCACTCTGTAGTAGAGAGCTCCATACCTAACGCAGATTCAAACTTTCCAGTGAGAAGAAACAGCTGGAGCTGGGACAAACAAGTGGAATTTGCACAGCCAGAGCAACAACTCCAAAAGAAGCACACGTTGCCACAAGATGGAGCACAGTATGCAGAGGACATTCCCACCTTCCCTGCAGCTCCCTGCTCAACATCCACCCAATCCCAAGTGCAAACAGCTGTAACCTGCAGGCCAAATAGTAGTTGGTTTCTAACCAAAGTATGTGCAGCACCTGAGCCAGGGTAAACACAGAGCAGCACCTGCCCTTCCAGACAGGTTCCAAGCACCAGCAGTGAACTGCTCGGTAGCGAACTCCAAAATCTGACTCTTTCACTCAGGAGTCTCAAAATTTAGAAAACTAAGAGGTGATACATATTTTTGGTTGTGTTGGTTTTTTTTTTTCCTAAAGTAAAAATTGCATTCTGTCAAAAAGGCAGTGATGGGAGAGTGGTAAAGGCTGTTTACTGTGTTTATCTGTTCTGGAGTTACAGGTTCCAGGACATCTTGTGAATTTCCAGGTGTAAGGACTCATCCTGTCCCTTCCTTAAACACAAAGAAACTACCACCACTAACATCAGTTGGGATGCAGGCTGGATTTCATATCACTTCATGTTCAGAAAAAAGACAACTAAGCTGGGAAAGAAAACACTGAAGGAATTTGAAGAATTCAGAACATTACCACATAAAAGGCAATCTGGCACACAGGATTAAATATTTGTGCTCTTGTAACTTCTGAATCTCATCTGAGTAAGAATTTGCTGAGCTGTCCTGTAGATCAATTTACTGCGGTATGAACTCTGAGGAAACCCAAAGCAGAGGCTGCTGGGTTACTCCAGTCACTGCCTGAGCTCCATGGAAAAGCAACTCCATCTGGCTTCCTCCTAACTGCAGGAGGGTCCCAGATTTAGACTGACATAAACCAGCAGAGATGGCTGCCACATCTAGGAGATTCTGGACTTTAGAAAGTTCTGGGCTGCCTCTTGGGGTGAAAAGACACACCCAAAAAGAAGATCCTTCAGAAGTAACAGAAAAGTGTTTACAGCTCTTTATAACTTTGTTTATTTGCCCAGAAGCTATTTTATTTAGACAAATTGAAACGAAGTGACATCTCATGCAATTAGGATTAAACTGACTGGAAAGAATGTACAATAATAAGTGATGAAAAAAATGCAAATACAGATTTTCAACCTCGTTTACAGCACATTTAGTAAGTTGGGCCTTTCAGATGAGATTTGTAAAATAAAGGAAAATGATCTGACAGCCACTGCTGTCAGAGCCTTGAGGGCATCAAAAGGTCTTAATGGCCCTGACTAGCCCCAGAAGGGTTCCCACACACCCCCTCTAGTCCATGACTCGCAAGCCCCATTTAAGCTCAGCCCAGGGCCTGGAGCTGTGCCTGTCTCCTGGATGGACCCTTGTCCTGTCTTCTTCTGCTCCTGGCTGGGGTCCCAACACAGACCCTGGGCCTGGTTCATCACTTCCCTTGTCTGGGGCTGCTGATGGATTTGCACAGCTTGGGCACACTTGAATCCTGTCTTCCAAGACAGTTTAACCTTTTCAGGGCTGAGTCTTGGTGATCCTCCATGACATTTCCTGCAGACTCACAATTGAGTTCCCAAAGTGGCATCTTTTGATGCTTTAGGCCAGCTCCTTGCTGGGATTAAAGCAGTGTGGTCCTCTAAATATCAAGCAGCAGTTACCAACCAGCTGTTTCCACCTCTAATTATAGCTAGAAACCAGGACAGAATTGGCAAGCAGACTTTTTTTGACCCTGAAAAAAGGAATGACTCAGTAAATTTGATGAAAAATGAGACCAAAGCAGCTCAGTGACAGGCATCCGTGTTGGATTCAGAAATTACCAAAGCCTAGTTCATTCCTACAGTTGATCAGGAAGAAGGAATAGGACAGGGAATATTTGGAACACAGAAGCACGTGAATTCTTTCATGGATTTAAGCAGGGCCTTTTACATAGCCCAGGTATCAAACCGCTCTCATTCTAAGCAGCTAAAACATGGGCCATGGAGGAGG
Organism: Mystacornis crossleyi; assembly: GCA_013400655.1. NCBI lineage: Eukaryota > Metazoa > Chordata > Aves > Passeriformes > Timaliidae > Mystacornis > Mystacornis crossleyi. Next base: position 49,561 of record VYZQ01011160.1, read on the forward strand.
GTCTCAATGCAAACATCAGCCTGACTCGGTCCACAAGAAAATTTTAGACCTCTTTCAACATCCTACATATTCCATCTAAGTCTTGTGGATCATCTTCAGCCTCAGGAAGAGTTAAAAGCCAAACAAGGCTGACACAGCTTTTAGCATTTGTGAAGGTTTTTGGTGATTTTTTTTTAGCTGCCGCACTAATTAGAGGTGTTAAAAGCTAACTTGCAGTAACTAAAATAGTGAGAAACAGCTTTTTGAGTTGGAGCGCCCAGTTTTACTTCTCTTTACTCACACTGCTTCCCTACAGTAACCCAAAGAGTTTCCGCAATCACTGACAGCTCCCGCAGTTTGCCACTCACTCCATTTACCCAGAAGTAATTAAAAGACAGCTTGGGGTATCAGGAAGTAAAAACAGGATCAAAAGTCAACATGCACCTTCTGAATTCCAGGTTTCCTCACTAAAGCCAGGCAATCTGTGAAGAAGGCAGTCCCAGAGGGGATCTCATACCGTACCTGCCCAAGGGCATGCTGGAGCAGCGTGGGATGGCCAACAAAGCGAACATTATCGATCTTCAATTCAAACTTTTTGCCACACATATCTGACTTGGTAGCCAAAATTGTTGCCAGGATGACATCTGAAAACCTTTAAGAGCAGAAACAGAAGTTATTAAAATTTTCAAAAAGCACACCTCCAAAATATTCCTCCAAATACAGATATATTTAACTTTGAAGCTTTAAGGCGTTGTAAATTGTTACTAAATTGCTGTATCTGGAGTACCACCAATTACGTGAAATTAAGGACCCCTAAATTACATCTCTCAGATCATCACAATTATAAAAAAGGAAGCATTCACAACAAAGACTGCAGGGTCATGCTCATTTTATTACATGCTAAGCAAAATACACTGAAAAGATTAGATGCAGTTTGCTTAAATATAAAAACAGCTGGAGTTAGCCATTGCCTGGATTTAGCTGCAGGTTAATGAATTTACTAAGCAGCTTTGACAGCCTGTCACTCAAGCACAACAGAGATCTTTAAGCCACCCAGTACGGCAGAGGGGAAGGCAAGAAAGAGATGATTCAATTAGAAGAAACACAGCCAGTGTTTGTCCTTCGTTTCCCAAGGCTCATCAATGACATTCCAAGTTCCTCACTTAACAGATGTCAACCTGTGGTCAGCACTCAGCTGGTACCTTCCAAGAGCTGTCTGGCCTCACCTGGGCTTTCTCATTTGAGAAACCACATTCATGACAGGGCAGGCCCTTCCCAATGCCCAGACATGGTGTTACTGAATTGTTCTGGATTAGTGGGGGGAAGGCAGCAGCTCTGAGACAGGAGGGCAAGTATCTACAAGGGGTCTGCCCTGTAAAACACAGCCACTGCTGCAAAACCAGCTAAAAATCCAGTGTGAAAAGGGAGGAATTCCATAACTGTTCTCTCCCATGGCTTTGCAACATCGGTCTGGTCTCTACCAACACTTGTTTTTCTCAAGGTGTCCCCTGGGACAGTGAAGCTCAAACACATGGGGAAGCAGACCTCGCTGCTAGAGAAAACTTGTTGCTCTAGAATAGGAGCAGTGCCAGGCTTGTTATGAACATGTTCTTTCCTCATCTGATTTCCCAGAGGCTCTTATTTAACCAAATTCATTTCAAACCACTTTCTGATGAGTCAGTTTTTAAGAATGAAAACGTTTATTTTGTTTTCTGTATTTACACTCAGGGATGTGTGTTCCTACCGGACCACCCCCCTCCAGAAGGCAGGTGTCCCAGATAACCCAGTATCACTCAGAGAGGGCAGGCATGGGTGTGTGCTGTGCTCACCTTATCTCTTGGCCACATGTGAGCCCTCCATGCCCAGAGAAGGAATTAATGTACCTTAGTTCTGCTTCCCTCTGAGTCCTGGAGTACTACAGAAATTAAGACAAATGCACTCAAGGACACAGGGGGAATGTCTTTTATTTACAAATACTGGAGATGAAGGACCATACAGGTCCAAACTCCCAAAGCTCCTGGTGCTTTTACAGACAGGTCACCCTGACCACAGCACGCTGCTTACGTTTGGTTTGTGGAAGGAGCAGGTGTGTACAAACTCCCTGATTGCTCTGCTCCAAACTCCAAGCTAAGGGCAAACGGAGACTAGCCAGAGATTCCTAGGGCCACTAAGCCCATGATCCTCAGCCACTGGGCTGTACAACTTGGGAAGTTTGGGAGGAAAGGGCAAAGCGACCTCGAACAGGACCTGGACTGACAGTCCCTGGAGATCACATTCAAAACAGAAAAAAAAAAAGTCACCATGACAGCAGTGAGCTTCTCCTCCTCTTTTTGCCCTGTTCAGTTGCTCGTTAATAGGTTCGTCATGGAGCCAGGAAGACGGTAACAACAGCAGATCCAAAAGGAGCATATGTTTTGGGGGGTGAAGGGAGAAGGAGGGCAAACTAGAAAACGTTAGCTTCCTGGTAAGAAATTAGTTACCCTTCCCTCCTCTAGCCTTGGCAAAGGATACCTGGGAGCTGATAAACTGACCATTCTGATGACTTTCACAAGGAATTACACCAGGAGATCTTTTGACAGATAATGTGGTGCTAAAGGTGGGAATTGAGCCGTTTCCCAGGAGAGCTCATGACACCAACAGCCCTGTCTGCCCTACCTTGTATGTGGCTCTTTGGGGAGGAGGAGATTAAAAAGTTGATTTTGGAAAGTCCCCAGTATCTTCTCACTAGCAGGGTCTTCTCTGTCTGGGAGAGTACTGGAATTGCAGCCGGATGACATGCTCAGGGACAGATAAGCCTGCTATCACCACAGGCTCTCCCAAGAGTCATCTGGACTCCAGCCCCATTCTCCTCTTCTGACAGTCTGGATTCATAGTTTTGCTGTCTGGGCTTTTTTTAATCCCCAGTGATCTACATAATTTTGACATTTCCCAGGCCTCAGGACAACAAGGAAATAGAGGAACAGAGATGCGTTATTCCCATTACTTCAATTCATCACCTCGTCTTAGAAAATAACACTTTAGATATTTTAATACACATTTTCTCATCTTTGGGGTATGTTAAGATGACCTAAAAACAGTGACTTCTCAGAGCCCAAGAGTTTGTTAGAAGCAGATTAGGTTTTGCAGTTGGGCACTAACAGTCCCTTCTCCTTTTATGAGATTAGTCTGAGCACTGTGAATTCCAGAGGGAAGCAAACCTCTTCTGTACTATGGAATTCAGCAGGCAGAAAATAAATACAATAAGTAAAAGCTTTGATTTGCCCAAAATATTCTACCACTCCTGTCCCGAGCACAACATAGCAACAGCACACTGAAAAGAAGTGTGGGGGGAGAGGAATTCAAGCACAAATTCATTTTTTCCCCCAAGAATGGATAACTTTTTATATGCTACAGGAATTAAAAGCAAGGTTTTTATAAAGAATTTTTCTTTGAGTTAGTTTAGAACAGGATCTGAGCATGTAGGTGAGGTTTATTTTAAGCAGGGACTAGAGAGGCGCTTTTTTTTTCACTTCTGAGGCCCTGAGTTAAGCACTTGTCTGTCCGTGTGTTTAAGCATCCCATTTAGCTGAGTGGGGCACCAAGAACAAGCAGCCAGTACAGCTGCTCAAACCTGGGTCCTCTAAAGAGCTCTCCATCATCACCCTGGGATTAAACAGTTTACTCACTGATCTGTACTTTCAAGTCACTTCTCCTCAGAAAACAATTTGGTTTAGGGCTCCTCGTTGGAATAACTACAATGCCAAGGCTATACTTGTTGCATTCCCAGAAACTCCCAGCTTTTCCCAATTCACAGAAGGGACAGTGCCACACCCATTCTGGATTCCCTACGGGAAGCACAGAAACGTTAGTAGGACCTTCATAATTATCCTGGCACAAACCTTTAGCAGTATATTTCCTACAGACACCGTGATTCAGCATATAATTTTCTCATCATTCAGTGTAAAACAGAAACCAGAAACAAAAGCACAATTAAAAGGGTGGTGAGAAAAGAAAGCCATTCTAGACAAAGGTGATTGTTTAGAACGTTTGGTCTTACCCTGAAACCAATTGCTCATCAGTTAGAGGACATTGGTCTCTGAAATGGGAACATGGCCATAAACACAAAACAAAACACAATAAAAGAAAATAAACGAGGCAAGTACACAAAATACAAAAGAAAAAAAAAGATAATATTAAACACTAGGATGAACTATTAAGGGTTAAGCTCCTGTAAAGGAAATATAACTGTTGAGAAGGGTCAAAAGTTAATGGAAGGTGAATTCCAGGGATATACTGCAGGCTTAGTTTGACAAAATGGAGAAAACAAGCTAAGGTAACTTAATCCTTGCACTAGCAGTGGCTGCTGCCATGTGTTTTCCCACAGTGCACAGCATTTATGGAGCTGGATTTCCATGGCACTTTTTAATTCATGCTTACCTTAAGAGAAACAGAAGAGGTTGCAGTCTGATTTAGAGCAGATTCTAAACCTCAGTTTCTTTCCAAGACTATTACTATCATTTTCACCAAAGAACCTCCCATGCAGCCCCAAATGACCCACAACTCTTCCCAGCTGGTTCTAGTACTTTCATACCCACAAGACTTAGGAAAAGAGAACGCCAAGTGTTTATTGTTGCAGGATTCTGTAAAGGGCCTGGCACACAGAGCCACCATTGCTCCTGCAGGGATCCACACAGCAGATTGAAGGCTGGCCATTCTCACAGCACACATGTGAAGTCCTTCTCTGCCCCTCTGTGTGCCCCAAGCAATAAGCATAACTTAGGAAGTGGAGGCTGAAAAAGCTTTCAAGGCAAAGAATCCTAAGCCCTTCTTTACAAAAGGTGTACAGAGCAGGACTCTGTTAGCACCTGTACTCATTTTTATATCAGAAACACCTGTTTCCATTTTAACAGTCAACTGCCACTTTTTCCCCCAATTAAGAAGATAAAAAAAGGACTTGTTTCCTGAAACAATTTCATAAATGTACTAAAAAATGAATCTGATAAAAGCTTTATACTATCCCACATTAAAAAGGGGAGACAAACTGAAAACCTCCAACAATCACTTAATACAAAACACAGCAGATTTCTGCCAGTCACATTGAAAAGAGAACCTAGAGAACTCAAATGACAAACTACACAAAGGGGTGATATTACAGGAAGGGTGTTTCAAGGAATGGGTGGATGAATGGAAAAGCACAGGCTTACAGAAAGGAAGCCTTTCAGAACAAATACAAGGAAGAACACTGGAGTCCAGTGAAAGAGAGACAGAGGAGACAGAAATGTTATCACAGAACTACTGTTTGTTAAAAAGGGACATTCACATCGTTGTTTGTCAATAACTTGGGTTTTTTATAACAGATGCATTTGCTAAATTGGTTGAAACTCCTTCAGTTAGTCAGCTCTGCTACTGAAAATGCAAAGTCTGCTGTAACATATATTACTATATGTGCCTCCTCATTAGAATATTTGCTTGCTGGCTATACCACCTTCAGAAAAACTACCAAAAAACCCATTTCAAACCAATTTAACATAGCATTATCTTATGGCTTCAAAGGAGTAATTGCCTCATATTTTGTCACGGGAAAAAAAAAGACCAGCAGGAATCTCCATAAAGATTGGGAGTGGGTGTATTCCTGGTAAAACACTCAGAAACTGAAGGATGTTTCTGAAAAGTATACATGATGAAAGCCTGAGAAGAAGCCAACAAAGAGAGACATTTGACAAGCAATTTGTTTTGGCAGTGACAGTCTTCTGAATACCTTTTTGTTGCATGGCCACCATCAACACACCTCAAATACTTTTGCTGCTCAACCTGCTTTTAGCAGGAAGTAAAATATGTATTCTGAGGAGTCAAACACAGCTCCACTGAGCAGAAATTAATACAAGCAAACACACACCAGTAACCTGGAGGAAGGATTATCATGAATAGGCTGCCATTGTCTATAAAAACACCAAAAAGCATCACAATGACCAGAAAATTGAGACTGGAGGCCAAAAGAAATCCAATTATCTATACAAATATGCTACATGGAAATGGAGTTAAGGCACCTAACCTGATCTAATTTTGTCCTTTTTGAGACCATGATGAAATACACGCACCTCAACCACTCTAGGAAAGGTCAGCTCCAAAGTGATTGATCTGGGTTCCAACAGCTCAGGGAAGAAGTGTTATGGGGTGACTGTATGCTGTTATATCCCAATCAACCGGTCTATGCCCAGACCATGATTTCTGTGCCTTTAAACAGAGCCCGAGAAAGAACAGAGGAAAAGAAACAGTTTGGTACTTCAAGGACACCGAAATTAGGAGGGGAGTTTTTCCCTCAGCTCAGCTCAGTTTTGTTTTGTTTTTTTTTCTCGCAGTTCAGTCTCTTCAGAGAGAGAGAGAGATGGAAAGGGATTTCTTTTTTCCCCCTTTTTTCCCTGGGACTTTGGTTTGGGTTTTTTTTCCCCTCCTTTTTCTTTTCTTCTGGATTTGTTCAGAACATCAGAACATCAGAACTCCACCGGAAGACTTTCCACCGGCTTCGGGGGGGAATCCCCACCCGGCTCTTCGGAGAGGAGAGTGACCACACCCACGGAAGGACTTTAAAATCTTTCAGGTTTCTCTCCACAGCGAGAGTTAGCATTATTACCCTTTACCCGTGTATTTGTTAAATAAATAGTTTTTATCTCTTTCACTTTCCTTCGAGGAAATACGTTTATTTTTCCCGAACCTGGTGGGGGGAGGGGTGGTTTGTAACCTATCCTCTCTCCCAGAGGATATATTTCTAAATTTGGCTAAACCAGTACAAATTTAGTGGCGCCCAACGTGAGGCTCGAACCCACAACCCTGGGATTAAGAGTCCCATGCTCTACCGACTGAGCTAGCCAGCACAGAAATCATGGTCTGGGCATAGACCGGTGATGGGGATATAACAGCATACAGTCACCCCATAACAAGAAGCAACAGTAAAAACCTTACCTAGGACACAATTGGTGCTAGATGGTTAATAAATTAAAGACAGCCATCCAGTATAAGAAAGGATGACTCCAACACTCTTAAGAACTATTGCAGCTACAACATAAATCTGAAATATCTTTGTACTAAGCAAGCAGTGGGAAAAACTCAACCTTACAACATTCTCAAACTTGCCATACACCACCAACTCAGCGTACCAGTCTGCCCACTCCACAGCCTCAATTTGTGCCACCAAAAACATCCATGGGTGCTACTGACATGCAGGGATTGAAAGGAACCTTTTTCCAACTCTTCCTCGACAAAGTCTTCCAAAATAATACAAAACCACTTCATAAATTACTTTTATTGTGGACAACTCCAGACAGAAAATCATCACCACCAGAAACAGACTTCATGCTGATGAACTCTCTCTATGGACTGAGTATCCAGGAAGGTAACTGCTGCACTGCAGAAGGAGGATCTTACAGGGATGGAGCTGCTACTGGAGGAATGGCTCTCACAAAACCAGTTGCTCCATTTCCAGTCTCTACAACCTGATCTTCAATGGAAATACACAAACTAAAGGAAAAATTCATAAAGTTGGTGAGGAAAAAAAATCAGGGATGATATTGGTTGCACGGCATATGAAAGCTTAACTCCCTTCCTTTCCCAGCTTACAAAGCAGGTGCATCTCCCTCCCTCCAGGGGATCTGCACTTTTCTGCCTCCACTCTCCCCTTAGAATCTCTTCTATTTCAAGGCACCAACTTCTGTTACTCCTAAAATTACCTAATACAAATCCAAGTTGGAGCAATCTGTTGCACAGTTTTGAAGATGCCTTTTTGTTTTCTGCTGGACATCTGTGTGCTTAAAACTTGCATATTTTTTTCCACCTGTATCAGTCAGTGAAAAATATGAACTTTGCCAACAAAGCTCTCTTGTCTAATTTAAAGTAACAGCACTCAGTATATAAAAAACATCAGCACATTCTTCTACTAGCAGGTACCACTGGAGAGGATACATTTAGCTGCTACATCAGTTGTGTGGGATGCAGGGGACTTCAGAGTGATGACTACACTGCTGTTGGGAAAAAGCTTTCAGTAAACAAACCGGAAACAAACACAATTTTGAAAGGGACTTCAAATTTCAGAAAGCAGATGCCCAGCCATGTAAGCAGCACCAGCAGTGTACTGGACTCCAACACCCAGCATTTAGAAAAAATAAACTTTCAGAGCAACAGAAATACTGCTGCTCCTCTATTTCCCTTTCATATGCATGGCAGATATAAACAGATCTGAAAGAATTCTTTTAAACACCAAAAGTTTCGTAACAAATACCCGACCAGGAGATGAAGCATGAACTTTCATGCCCAGCATTCTGGATGTCACTACAATGAAATAATCTAAATATTTGTTTAGTGTAAGTTACGTGCCAGCACATTCAATCTAAAAATCCGTTTCAGGAAAGCACCAGCAGTTTTCTCATCTGACCATCATTTGAAATGATAAAAGCTTTTCTTACATCCCTGCAGTAACCACATACTGTATCATACTAATTCAGCAACACAGGCAATATACAATAAACACAGCCACACATTAAGTGCTTTGTCCAACCTGCCAAAATGGCAGAGGCAACAAGAATCAGTGTTAGACAGAAGTTGGTATCATTCCAACACCTTCTTAATGTATCTAGGGAAATTCTAGAGCCAGGGGTTTGAACAGCAACCAACACAACCCCTGGGATAACCAGCAAACGTCCACTGAGCTCTCCTGCCTTCCACAGCCCAGTCTGAAAAGCCAGTCACCAGTTCCCAAACATACAAATAGTTTGCTCACACTGGAGCTGTGCCCTGTCCATACCGCATTCACTGGACACACAACCAAAGGTTGCATTTTAAGGTTTCAAAGGCATCAGAACAGGCAGGAGATAAAAATGACCTTAAGCAAAACATGTTTTCCTAAGATCCCAGTCCTGGAAAACCAAATTAACTGATGATGTTTACAGTCATGTGGGTGATATTAATTTCAGCTAAACCATTCTCAGTCATAAAGTTAACAACAAGCTTACATTTTTTGGGGGGGAAGAGTGATGATTACTTCTTTCATACTCTTATATAAGAGAACAGCAGCAACCACCCCTTTTTATTAATACTGGAGATTAAAATACATATCAAAAAAAAAGATCTGCACGTGAACTATGGGCCAACAGACAAAAAACCTTTTTCCCTCCCAGATTTCTCTCATTTCTAGTAATGATAAATTTAGAACTATGCATCAGATTTCAAATGCTCAACAAAAACTATTTAGAGGGTCCATCCATACATACACTGAACGTCACACTGCCTATTTTTCAGTGCGTTTGTTACCCTCTGATTTCCTGTACTTAAAAAACTCTCTTCAAGTCTAATTTTCCTTCTGAGCCACTGTGTCACTCCACTGACACAACAGCAGCTCTGTCTGGAGAAACAAAATTAGTTATTCATTAGTGCACAGCAATTCCATACAACCATTACATGAGCTAGGGAAGAAGTTGAGGCAACTGAATAATATATCCAGTTAGAAGTAGACAGGTAAAGAAAAGTGGGATTTTGCCAAAGAGTTAATACTCCTAGTTTTGAAAGGGTAATATTGACTTTTTAATGAGCACAGAATACCTGACCTATACCTTGCCCAGAAAACAAGAGATTCAGCAGCATTCCCTCATGAGACAGTCCTCACTACTAAGCACTAAGTTGCTCAGAACTTGATATAAAGCATTTTTTTGCCAGGTTGTCTTCTATACAGTCCAAGAGAATGCCTAGGAACTAGGAGGCGAGAGAGCAGGAGGCTGTCTTTCCTCCATTTCAACCTCTTAGGCCAGGAAAAATGTTTTTCCTCCTACCTGGAGTCCCCATCTTGATCTTCTGTGGTGTCACCAGAGCCATTCACAGCGTATCGACTCCTTGGTTTGTCTGAAGCAAAGAATAAAGATAAATCTACCCAGGAACAATCTGCTTAACGTGCATTTGCATGTTTTTCTATCTCACTCAAAAGAACATTAAAAAAATAGGAGAAATTTTTTATCCTTCAGGGGATGAAGAGGAGAAAGTGAAACATTCACAGAAACTGACACAGGTAACAGCTTGCAGTTCAAGAGTGAAAAGTAAAATTCTGGCCAATGCCACTTCCCTCCTTATTACTCAGTTTTTGGGACATTTATAATGCTCCAGCAGTTACAGGAAGGGAAATCCTTTACCAACAAGAAGCAGGAGGGGGGTGGCAGGGAAGCAGTCAGAAAAAAATAAATCTTTTCAGATTTTACCTATAAAAATGAAAACAGATTTAGAGACGATTCTCTCCTCATAAAGTGACTCAAAACCTAAGCAGGGGAGTCAAACTTCTCCTGACACACAGCAGTCAGCACACAACCCATATCACATAGCTTCATCACCCCGCAGCACCTTTAGGCCCTGCACTGATACTGGTCCCAGTCCACCCACAGGCACTGTCCCAAATCATGTGCCTCAAAGAGGGACAACCAGTGCTGGCACCTGAATAATCCCATGATCCTGTTTTCCAGGAGAAATTAAACTACTCGCAGCCCACTATTCAAGACCACAGACTAAAGTTTCATGATTCTCACCCATTATTGATTAAAGCTTATAGTGCTTACTTGAAGCCCTCCTTCCAAATCAGTGCCGTCCTTTTCATCCTACCTCCTCCTTCCCCTGCGGCACCCAAACCCGACGGCATTCACCTGCCCCGGGGACAGCAGTAACGCACCGGGTGGATAACGACACCTGGCGCTAATGTGGTTCAATTGACGTGGGATGTTAGGGGTCCCAGGGTAACCCTGAGGGAGTGACGGCACCTGCAGGGCAGGGGTTGATAGGTGCAGAGTCCCATGGGGGGTTGTGAGGGGTGCGTGTGTGACGGGTGCCAGGTCCTCATGGGCAGTGTGAGTGAGGGGTACCAGGTACCCACAGAGAGTGTGACGGGTGTGGAGCGCCAGGCCCACATGGACAGTGTGAAGGATGTGAGGGGGCTTCCGGGCCCCCACGGTGGGTGTGAGGGGTGCGTGTGGCTCCCAGAGGGAGGATGCCAGGCCCCGGCGGAGGCTGCTGCGGGTGCAGGGCAGCCGCAGCACCTGGCGTCGGCACTTACTGTCCTGCGCGGCGGGGTGCTCGGCGCCGCGCTGGAACGGGAAGCGGAACAGCAGCTTGTTGCCGCGGCTGCCCGAGCTCACCAGGATCACGCTGATGGGGCTGGTGCTCTCGCCCATGCCGGCTCGGGCTTCCCGCAGGAAAGGCCCGGCAGCTGCGCCTTCCGCTTCCGCCGCGCCGCTACCGGCACCGGCGGGGACAGCGCGGTCGGGCCGGTTCTGTCCGGTGCCTCTGCCCGGTGCGGCTCTGCCCCTCCACCCTACGGCCCGTGCCCTTGGCAGCCCAGTGTCCGCGGTTCAGACCAGCACCTCACACACAGCCCCATCCTCAGTACAGCCCAGTATTCCCAGTTCTGACCAGCATGGCCCCATCCCCAGTACAGCCCGGTGCCCGCAGTTCTGACCAGCACCTCACACACAGCTCCATCCCTAGTACAGGCAAGTGACCCCGGTTCTGACCAGCAACTCATGCCCCCCACGGCTCGTTCCCAGTACAGCCCAGTGCTCCCAGTTCATACCAGCACTTCACCCACATGGCCATCCCCAGTTCTGACCAGCACCTCACACATAGCCCAGTTCCCAGTATAGCCAAGTGTCCCCAGTTCAGATCACCACTTCACACACAGACCCGTTCCCAGTACAGCCCAGTGCCCCCGGTTCTGACCAGCACTTGACGCATACTTCCCCTCCATCATCCCAGTATCCCATGGGCACCACTCCCTGTTCCGCACACTCTCAGTTTATTCCAGTGCTTCATATGCCTGCAGCCAGCACCTTCCAGCTCAGCCCAGTGCCCCCAGCATGGCCTAGCACCCCCAGTTCAGGCCTGTTCCCAGACAAGTGCATGGTGGCCCCAGCCCCAAAACCCTCCACAGGGGCTTCTGGATCCTGGACTGCCCAATGCTGTTGGTTGGCCACTTTTGGTTATTTGTGGGCTTTCAGCCAGTTCAGTCATTAACTCCAGAATTTTCCTAAGAGCAGCAAGGGCTCATCATCCCCCCACCCCCAGAACCCCCAGGTTATCGCCCTCATAGAAAGAGTGGACAGGCCCTGGAACTGCCCAGGGCAGTGGTAGAATCATCATCCCCAGAAGCATTCAAAAAACATGTGGATATGGCATTTTGGGACGTGGTTTAGTGGTTTGACAGTACTGGTTTAACAGTTGGACTCAATGATCTCAGAGGGCTTTTCCAACCACAACAATTCTGTGGTACCAGGGTGCCTGCAGGGGGGCAGCTGTGGAAGTCAGACCTCTGGGCTCCCTGTGCTCATGGAAAGGCTGGCTTGTTGCTCGTGTTCACTTCACAGCTCTGATACACCCTGGCTCATGGTCCTTGTGCTTTTACTCCTGCCTCTGGATTAGGAAAGGTTCCATTACTCCCCTGGCAGCAGTCTTGGTGCCTTCAACTTTTTTTGTGTTTAACCAAGATCAGAAGTTATCAGCAATTACATTTGAGGATCCCCTGGGGTTTTATGCAAATTTTCTGTATTTCATTGCATTACTTAGATGCTTGGACACTTTCAGATATCCCCGCTCTGGGTTTTACTCTGCAGTCCTGCCAGGGACAGAGGTGGGTGGCTGAAGAGGGAGATGAGCAGTCCCGGCAGGGTGTAATCTGCAGGGCCATTCTGCACAAGGCCAGAGATAACAACTGAGAGAGAGAAGGTGATGCTGAGGGGAGAGAGTTGTCATGAGGTGATTAAAGACCAGTCGTGTTATCACGGCAGAGCGTTCCTTGTGCATGAGCACTGGGCTGTCATGTTAAAATTTTGGTGTGTCCGCTTCAAAATATAATTTTACTTTCTTAAATAATAAATTATAGCCCTATCTGTCATCCCCAGCTCTTGGACATTTAGTTGTAGTTAGCCTTGTAGTTTAAAGCAATGGTTGCAAGTTCTTTGAGCCCTGGTAGGAAATTAGAGAGTAAAGGCAGGATTTAGACTCCACTTTTCAGACTTTCAAAATTTAATATGCCTCAAATATTTCAGAATTAGAGCAGATGTATGTGCCCCCTTATCCACAACATTCTCCTTGAGGGGAAGACAATTCCTGTGGATAATACAGGCCTGTGGAGAAAGTTACCCCTGATCCCACAGTGATGCCTGCAGTTGGATTTACAATCAGGGCTGTTGGAAATTAGAATCCCACTTTTACAATTAGCTAACAGGCCTGTTGTTTGCTTCTGCTGTTTAAAATGAGAAACTCCGGTAGGCGGCTTTTGAAACAGATTTTGGATTTTAAAAATCACCTTTGGGGATTTCATGACAAAGACTCATGACCTGCCCAAGGGTGGACATTCTGTAGTGGGTCTGTGGACCATTAGGAGAAGCAGCAGCAAGAGAGGAAGGCAGGTTTGGTGGGGTTTCCCAGAGGACATGTCTTCACTACTGGCCCTGTGACATTGGAACAGTGGCGATCATGTTGTCCAGCTCTTTGCATTCCTCAGGCCAGGACCCCCCTATCTCACTACACCATGGGTACCTGGAGCACTGGAATGAGGAATTTGGCTGAGAGGTTCATGCAAAGCCGGAGACAATCATTTTCCTTGTTGTGTTGAGGATCAGGCTTCTCCCACCAGGCATGTTCCTGAGGAGTTCCCACAACAATCCCCAGCACAGCCCTGATCCTGGGTGAGCAATGAACTCCTAGCAAACAACTGTCACCTTTTGGCTGCTCTGGCTTTTGTGATAGTGCAGGACTAACACTCAGAAAAGGAATTTAATTCCATAATGATTTCAGTGATGATGAATCCTCCTGTGCAGACATCACTCTGTGTGCACACAGACCTTAATCCTGCAGTCACAGAGGACCAATGCCCAGGTCACACAAAATAGGAAGGAGTCCTGATCGTCTGTGCCTTATCCCTGTGTTTATCTGAGTCACAGCTTGGTTGAGTAACCCCTGATTAAAAGCACTCTCACTGAGGAGAGCTTGGAACATAGCCATGCAACACGTAGTTTAAGAGGCAGCACTTTAGGGAGGAGACAAAAACATTATGTAAATGGATATTTCCCAGAAGCATCTTTGTTTTCAAAATAAATTTTCTATGGGAAAACTCCAAGTTTTGGAAATGTGTGTAGCAGGGGATGATGAATACAGCCTCTCTTGGTACTGCCATTCATTTAAGTTGTGTAAACTGAATATCATGTTGTCCATGCCCTGGCTCTGCCTATGCTGTCAGAGACACTTTGAATTGGAGACTGCATTGCTCTGCATCTGTGTAGCCAGACAGAGTGAGCTCTGGGTTTTCAGGGGATGTGTATGGCACTATCAAAGGGAAGGTATACAAAGAGCCCTCTGATAATATTCCTTGTAAAGAAATTGTCCTCCTTTGGTCTCAGATGATTCCCCTTTTATATCCTCTCTTAAAGTGTGTGAATTACCCAGCCCGTGATCAGGAGGACTGAGGAGGAGCTGTGGCACTGAACGAAATCTGAAATTAAATCCCAGAGGAGTTGTTGGCCTCCGCAGAGGGGATGATAATTCAAGATCACCAAGCCCATCCAGGCTTGCAGATTCAGAGGCCCCAGGTTCTTTGTGCCTGCCTTTTGGGAAAATCCAAGGTTTATTCTAATTTGTGTGACAGATGGCATGCAGAGAGGCTTAAATTAGGGCCCAGTACAGAGTAGAAGGGGTGGCTCAGAGCCCTTCTGCAAGTGCCACTTGCCCCAGGAAAGTGGGGACAGCAGAGGATACAGAAGTTGCTGTCTGACCCCATCCCTGGTTCTGACCCCACCACTGGTTCCTTCCCACCTGAGCCCAGGATGCAGTGGCAGAGGCACAGCCCCAGGAAAGTCGTGACTATTTGTAGTGCATAGAGCAACTCCTTCAGGCTATGGAGTCTACCCAGAGAGGAGAGACCTATCCCCATGGGACAGCACAGAATAGATTCCTGCCATACACACAGCACACACGGCTGCCACCTCAAACGCAGCACCTTCCCAGCAGCACAGCACAGCACAGCACAGCACAGCACAGCACAGCACAGCACAGCACAGCTCCCGGTGGCTCCCAAGAGGCTCCAAGGCCAGTGCATGGTCCTGTATGGCACCTGTACTTTGGTACAGGTATCCGTAGGCTGGACATGCTCCAATCCATGCATGACCCAAGGATCATGAGATCCCTAGAAGGGCTTTTCCCCTTAGCAGGATGACCATGGCTGGGGAACACCCTCTGTAGCAGTGAGTAGTGTTGCTGTGAAACGCAGATGCATCTCTGGCTGAGACACACCAACCTTCTCCACACCAGTGTATAGGGCTACTTGGGCAGAGAACACTGTCTGACCCCTCTGACTGCACCAGCCAGTGTTCTGTGCACGGCTGCCAGCTCTCAGTGGTGATGTCTGAGGCTGCTGTAGTTTATCATTGTGGCAAAGAAATTTACCTCTGCTTTATGTGCTGCCAGGATATTTATTCCCAGAGGTTCTGCAAGCAACCATCTCCAGCAGGGTATTTCTTTGACACTTTGCCTACTTATGTGTGATTACAAACCGGTGCTGGTCTTCGTTTTGCTTGTTTGGTCCTTCACCCATCCAGTGGGCCCATGCCCTGATGGTACCAGCCATCTGCTGTGGGACCAGGAGCTCCTGTGCATGTCCAGCACAACACAGCCAGCACTGATTGGGGTGCTGAGGGCTTTTTTACAGTGCAGGGGACAATTAACAGTAAGATCACACAGTTAGAAATCAAAGGTGTGGAGTCTGAGGATGACAAAAAAGAAGTCTGACTGGGCTTTCTCACACACACACTTTTTTCTAGCACCATACTCAGTTTCACAAACTCTCTATTCCTGTATCCAGTGTAATCCTTACTACCAGTGCTGGTACAAGCAGCAATTGTAAACTGGGTCCCTAATTCTTTGCAAGAGGCTGGCAAGGTGAAGTCCTGAAGCAAATGGAGAAATCTGCACTTACTCTTAAAAAAATCAGGATTTCATTTCTCCTCCGAACTACACTACAGATCTCCCAGGCTGTCCCTACCATTCCCTACAAAGCATTTTATGTGAAATATTGTACATGGTGCAGCCACATATACTGGAAGTGGCTGGGTCAGAAAAGCCCAGAGTCTTGTGTTCACATCTGTGAACCAATGCAGGAAATCCAGATTCCTCTCCAGGCTCCTTAGTATGTTGGAGTCCACAGGCTCCTCGGCTTAAAGATGTGTCCTAATGCTTCATCAATGGAATTTTGCAGCATTATCTCTCTGTTCATGTATCAGTATGGGTCCAGATGATTTCTTTGGACCACACGGTCATCAGGTTAAGAAGCAAGAAGCTGATAAGGCCAGCAGGCAAAGAGGGCAGTGTGCTGACCCTCGCCAAAGTAGCCAGTGCTTCTCGGGAGATAAGCGTCCCCCACTGCATGAGTGGGCCTCTGGAGCGACCAATGAGTGTGGTCAGGCGCCAAGGTCCGGTCTCCCCTTCCCCTTTATAACCAGGGCTGCCAGGGTGGGGACTCCAAACCTGCTCCCAGCGGTCACTGCAAGGGGACAGAGCCAGCACCTCCAACACAATGACGCTGACCCAAGCCGAGAAAGCCGCCGTGGTCACCATCTGGGCCAAGGCGGCCACCCAAGCTGATGCCATTGGGGCAGAATCACTGGAGAGGTAAGGCCCCAGCAGTCCCCCAAAGAGGGCTTTGCTATCATGGTGCATCTCACGTAGAACTTGGGTGAGTGAGAGCAGGCTGGGGCCAGGGAGACTTGAAGGAGAGTTGTGCTGTTTGATATGTAATCTTCAGGAGGTTTATCTGTGCTACTAAATGCTTCAAAATCTAGCAGTAAACCGTTATTTTTTAAACAATTTATCGGGGGTTTTTTCTCCTTATAGCCATACAGAAGAATTCATAGCCAGAAGCACTGGCAAGGAATCCAGTCATTCATACTCAGTGTCCTAAACACCATTATCCCTGTTAGGGGATAAACTTGAAGTGGTTTATTGTACAAGTGATGCCCTTTCTCTTATAGTTTTTATCCTTTAAGAGAATAGCTATCCACCAAATTCACTGGATGCTCAGGTTTCATTGTTTCAGTTGGTAAGTAAAAGCTGTTAGAAAATAAGACAGCTGGACCCCCTGCACGAAGCATGGCACAGTAATTCAAAGTCCATACCAATTAAGCAAGCTGGCACAAAAGTGTCTGTAAATGTTCAGAAATTCTTATGTTATTCAAAGTCATTTAAATGCTATTTACAGCTCAGTACAAAGTATTGTGATCCTCCTTTCAGGATTCTGAGTACCACTCATATCAGTTCTGGTTTGTTCATTTTAGTTTGAAGGTCCTGGAAACTTGATTATAATATAACAGAGGAAATTTGGTGACAATTTGGGGCTTTTCTTTATTAAAAACAAAACCAAACAAAACCAAACCCAAAACTACATTAAGTTTTTAATAATTTTTAACACTTAATTCTTCTCTAGTATGTACAGATTAACCTGCTGTCTAAGCTCTATGTGCTGCAGGTTTACAGTGCACTTGCTCTGAGGTTTTACCACCTCATACCGTTTTTACTGCTGATCCTCTTCCTCATGTTTTCCTCCAGGCTTTTCTTCAGCTATCCCCAG
The DNA here is from genome assembly GCA_013400655.1 of Mystacornis crossleyi. Taxonomy (NCBI): domain Eukaryota; kingdom Metazoa; phylum Chordata; class Aves; order Passeriformes; family Timaliidae; genus Mystacornis; species Mystacornis crossleyi. The sequence goes on from VYZQ01011160.1 coordinate 67,154, forward strand.
ACGAAAACCTACTTCCCTCACTTCGATCTGAGCCAAGGCTCAGCTCAGCTCCGTGGCCATGGCTCCAAGGTCATGAATGCCATCGGGGAAGCTGTGAAGCACGTTGATGACATTCGAGGGGCTTTGGCCAAGCTCAGTGAGCTGCATGCTTACATCCTCAGGGTGGACCCTGTGAACTTCAAGGTGAGTGAGCACAGAGACTTTCAAGGGTGGAAACCGCCATCGCAAAATTAGAGACCACAGGTCGTGTGGGCTAATGGTGGCTTGATCCCTGACTGTGCTGCACAGCCTGTTTCTCATATGATTTTTAATCTGAGATTGGATCTTTTAATGGAAGTTCTGGTCCAGTGCAGGCAAAGAACTACTCAGGGGGCTCCTGTGGTTTGTGTTTGACAGACTCAAATCTCTGCTGTTTTTGCTGTAATTCATGAATCTGCCTCACACATCAAGCTACATCACCTGTCTTGAACAAAGTTTTAATAAATTATTAACAGTCCCACTTTGTCGCACTTGAGGAAGGAAGGGATACACGGAAGAGGGAGTGGGATCAAGCAGTGCCTTTTGCCCTATACCAAAGACAACTGTGCTTCTTCACTCCCATCTCAGACAGCAGCACTGCCTGGTTGGGACACATAGTTGTCATCCCAGAGCACACTGAGCCCAAGGTCCATTGCAGACCCCTACACTGATACCTGGTACTCATTATGGTGGATTTCATGCTGCTTTCCCTTACAGCTGCTTTCCCACTGTATCCTGTGCTCTGTGGCTGCCCGCTATCCCAGGGACTTCACCCCAGAAGTTCATGCTGCGTGGGACAAGTTCCTGTCCAGTGTTTCCTCTGTTCTGACTGAGAAGTACAGATAAATGGCCTCAGTGGAGGGTGAAGGAGGCCCATCCACAGCCCAGCCCTGCTGCCAGGCTCTGGGGTATCCCCTCTTCCTGGGCAGCTCTTTAAATCCCCTCTGCAGGGGCTCAGTCATCTGCAAAAATCAATAAATAATTCAAATGTGCACTATGGTCTCTGTGCTTTCATCTCAATGTGTTCTGCCCACACCTGACCAGGCAGGGGTGTTCTGAAATGTCTACACAATATGGAGGGGGAAATACTAAACTTTGTAAATTCATGTACTAATTAAAATACTGATGAACTAATTCATGTGCAAGTTCAGTGGGGATTACATAACATTCAGTAGGAACAGCATACCATTGAGCAGAAGCCCAAAATGGGCTGGAGCTCTGTGAATGCAGCTGCCTATCGAGGTATATCCACCAGAGACTGTTTCCAGGCTGAGCAGGAAAGAGTCTTTTACCCTGCTAGGACGTTGAATGGACCCAGGCTTTTTGCTTGACCTGCCTGTTGGGAATCAAACCTGCATTGCAATGCAGGGCATTGTCCTGTCATGCCTCTCTCCATGGGGTACGGACATGGTATCTGATGTGCTTCATGCTGTGGGTTAACCCCACTGTGCAGCCACTGCACCCCAGCTGCCCACTCACTTCCCCCCTGCAATGGGATGAGGTTAAGGGCAAAGGAAGAATAAAAGCAAGAAGAATTGGGGGTCAAGATCAAACAAACAAACATAAATAATTGTTTAGTAAGTGAAAACTAAGTGGAAGCACAGGGAAGAAAACAAAACAGGGGATGCAAAGGCAATCACTCACCA
>VYZQ01011165.1:16020-32576 GCA_013400655.1 Mystacornis crossleyi
TGGAGTAGCAAAATACACTTATTTACCTCCCAGCCACTACATCATTTCATCAGTTCCATGGGTATTTCTACATGTAATAGACAGATATATCTCCAGAGCAGCCCCTCAGTGAGTGTCACTAATTACATTTATTTTTGAGAGTAAGTCTTAAACACACCAGAACAGGGGTCCCCCACCATCAACCCTACGTGGGAATCAAGAACGGAAGGCCAGTGCTCTTGGAAAGTTAACAACAGCAACAGAGTGGGCTCCAACACAAGTTTATTAAGAGCTGCTGAAATATCTGTTTTGTGCCATTCATTTGAGTCTGACCTTAAAAAGGCAGGTGTTATGAGTGCTGAGTACACAGACAGGTGAGTAGGCTCTTGGCTTAGGTCTGGCTGAAGTCTGGCTGAACAGACTGAGTAATTACCAGACATCACACGGAAAACTACTCAAATAATACAGTGAGAAGACAACAGACATTACAGTAACACTGTCAAGAATAGCTGGATTTCACAAACAGTTAAGGGGGAGTTAAGTGAGANCAACCCTACGTGGGAATCAAGAAGAATGGAAGGCCAGTGCTCTTGGAAAGTTAACAACAGCAACAGAGTGGGCTCCAACACAAGTTTATTAAGAGCTGCTGAAATATCTGTTTTGTGCATTTCATTTGAGTCTGACCTTAAAAAGGCAGGTGTTATGAGTGCTGAGTACACAGACAGGTGAGTAGGCTCTTGGCTTAGGTCTGGCTGAAGTCTGGCTGAACAGACTGAGTAATTACCAGACATCACACGGAAAACTACTCAAATAATACAGTGAGAAGAAGACAGACATTACAGTAGCACTGTCAAGAATAGCTGGATTTCACAAACAGTTAAGGGGGAGTAAAGTGAGATAAACATGCTGCACAGACAGCTGGGAGCAATGAGGACCTTTTGGGAAGTGGAATCTTGCAAGGATAACACTGCTTGGGAACTATATCAGTAACACCATGCAATGCTAAAATGACCTAGGTAAGTATCAGAAATTCTAAATTTGGACATGGGTCTTGCAAAATTGGAACCAATTATGAAAAAGTAACTAAGGGAGGATTGATCATTTGTGAGGACACAAGCAAAAAGAAAGGCAAGGATCAAGGTGGGTGGTGAAGAACAAGTATGGGAAAACACAAAGGAAAGAAAAAATGCTTGTTCAATATGGGAAGCTAGAAAGTTTTTCTCTGTCTTTAAATGTATTTACTGCATTCTCCATATCGTCTGTTTACTTACAGAAGAGATCCACTGACCTGCTGGAAATTATAGAGGAAGGGATTGAAAATGACACCATGCAGGTAAAAGCTGGCCTGTGTGTCTTTGCTTTAGCTTCTACCGATGGTATCAGCAATTTCTTACCAAGGTGTGTATTCTGAAGCAGAGAAGTCAAAAAAGTTTGCAGTTAAAAGCAGCAAAATGTTTGAAAATCACTTACCTGCATTCCAAAGAGCAGTGAGGGTGGAGAGAATGAAGAAAGAAACATCTAAGCCAATGAATTTCATATTTTGTCCAGATGATTCAGGATGGCTGATTGCGGTAGTCCTTCTGCTAGTCTGGGAAAAGCCTTTAATGGAAACAGGTGTCCAGAAATAAACAAGATTCTTGCTGTTCAAAGGTTTGTTGTAAATTACTGAAGCAAAACAAATTGAACGAAATGCTCCATTTCAGAGGTCATCTCCAACCCAGGAAAAGATAGAAAAGGAGATAGTCACTGCAACTCCTTCACATTAGTAGTCAAGTTTTTCTGAATGGTAGATGTTTATTGTTTTACAAGCATTTCTGCTTCAAAGTTCAAGACCACAGGTCATTGGCACAAGTTCTATGCTTTAATTTTGCTGGAGGAACTAAAACCTGTTATCACTTAGAAGAATGATAAAGATTACATGCTGACAGTACAGTTTTATTCAGAAGATAATGAGAAATTGAGAAAGTGTGTTTACTGCACAGTATGTGACAGCATGAGGGTTGATTTAAGTGAAGATAGACCCCTCCCCTTCCCTCATTTTAAGAGGTTAATTGAAAGAAACTCACCCTTTTTTATCATTTTAAGGGCTTAAATCAGGGGGTTCCCCTCCATTTCATGGCACTTCTACTCGTGCCCCAGCACCACTTCTCTTGTGTGGGAGCAGTCCTTGGATACATGCAGTTTTGGAGGTGGAATCCAAATTCCAGCAATGGGATCCAGAAAGGGCGTGAGAGCTCTTTTCTATAGGAAGGAAAACACGCAGCCCCAGTGTCTCAGGTGCGGGTGACCGGCTGGCCTGGGGAGGTTAAGGCCCACAAGTCCTCTCTGTGCTGGGAGCTTTTGTCCGGGAACAGTCTCTGGATGTATTGAATTTTGTAGGTGGAATCTGAGCGACGGGCACATGAGCAGTGACTTCAGTGACTCGCTAGTGTCACCTGGTGCCTTACAGCGCTGCTGCAAAGCAGAAATGAGCCCATGTGCAGGGCTCGCAAAGGATATGCGTGCTCAGCAACTGCAAACCATCACGCCTGCATAGGAACTAGAAACTGTAGGCTGGAGCTGGGCTCTGAAAGCAAGGAAGCGGAAACTGTTCCTTTGGATAAACCCGTATGTAGAAATTCCTTTTTTTGTCTCACCAGTCTGGGTTTGTGAGACAGAATCCTTGCAATCAAGAGACAATAGAGTTGTTATTAACACTTAAAACTCTCAAATGTTGTTATCGCTCAGAGAACTGGGCCAGCAATGAGCTACTCCCATGTGCCTGGAGTTCTTTGGGGAGGGACAAGACTGTGTCCCACTTCCATCTGGAAAAATAGCAAGAAAATAAAAAGTAATTTCCTTTCTCTCTCTCTGACCCATAACCAGAGCAGTTCTGTAGGACAACGTGGGCATCACTGCTCCCACCCCAGTTTGGGTGAGCTATTCATATAGTTTATAAATAGTCCCCTTCCCCGCAGTCCTTCACTGCACAGAGAGCAGATTTACTCCATCATTTGTTCCCAACAACATCTTTCCAGCACAAATCCCAGTTCTCATAGACACAAACTAAACAGATCTAAGGCATTGGTTCGATCATCATCTGGAATTCCCAGCTCTCCCTGTTCCCTGGATTGCCCATCCAAACACTCACAGCAGTCTCACCTCAGCCCAGAGACTGTCCTCAGACTAGGCCCATCACCAGTGGTGGCGGTCTGGATCAGAAAGGTGCAGGAGCAGCAATGTTGGGGCCGTGCTGGAATTGCCTTGGCATGGCTTTTCCAGCTCCAGTGCTCCTGAAGCTCTAGGCTCTTTGACTCTCTCAACTCTAACCCTAACGTAACCCTAACCCTAGCCCGAGCCCTTAGCCCAAACCCAATACTCTGGGTTTTCCAGCTCAGAAAGATGCAGGAGCAGCAATGTTGGGGCCCTGCTGGAATTGCCTTGGCATGGCTTTTCCAGCTCCAGTGCTCCTGAAGCTCTAGGCTCTTTGACTCTCTCAACTCTAACCCTAACGTAATCCTAACCCTAGCCCGAGCCCTTAGCCCAAACCCAATACTCTGGGTTTTCCAGCTCAGAAAGATGCAGGAGCAGCAATGTTGGGGCCCTGCCAGGACGGCCTTGGCATGGCCTTTTCCAGCGCCAGTGTTCCTGGAGCTCTCGGCTCTTTGACTAAGCCCTAAGCCTAAGCCCTGCCCTAACCCTCACAAAAAATAATGCCTTGTGTAGGCTGTTGAGTCCTCTACTGGAAGAGAGGGAGCAGCTCATCAGGAATGCACTTCCTTCATCTCTCTTGGCTCTGGAAGGCTTTCATTATCATGCACAACCAGGATGAACAAGTGAGACTAGAAACCCTCTAAGCAAAATCCATGCTCGAGCAAGTAGAGCTTTGCAGGACCCATGATAATCCCGCTCTACAAAGCACATTCCAAACATTTGGCACCTCCTGCATTTATAGGAATGAAGGAAGTCATGTCCCTACTGGCCTTCACCTCCTTCAGGAGTATAGATGGGCCCTACCTCTCAAAGGTCTTAGCCCAGTGAGCCTGCCAGGGAAGCAAGCTCATGGCTGCCCTTGGAAGCTGTCTCTAAATAGTTTCATTCTGGCAGGATGATGTAGAGGAGCCTGGCTGTTATTCCTACCCCCTGGGTCACACAAGGTAGCAGTGACGTGATGGAAGAACTTGGGCTCTGTCACGGCAACTCATCTGTCACTGCCCCGCTGAGATCTGCAGCAGAACTGGTGTCATTCTGTTTGCTGCCGAGGGAGATGGTCCCAGTGCTGCTCCACTGCCCACAGCAGGAGCTGTTTCTCCTTAGGGAAGTGAAATGCTTTTTTCCACGCTGCCAAGGGCCATCTGTCTCTTTATTTGTTGTCCACCCTGCTGGGAGCCAGCGCAGGTGTCCTTCCCTCCATGCTACCGTAAGCAGAGCTTTGTGCTTTGCCCTCTCCTACCAGTGCCTTTGGCGTGGGCAGGATGAGGTGGCTGCAGCTGTGTGAGCTGGCACCTCTGCAGATCCTGAGCAAAGCCATTCGGGTAATGTCTCTCCTTCCATGAGTTTCTGAAGACTGGTACAGGCTGACTTGGGAAGTGCCAAGACATGCCGATCCTTCAGCAATTCCTGTTTTCTTTGATCCCAGCAGGAGGCTGCCCAGAGAAATGGGCTTGACCAACACCTGAAGGAGCTGCTTTACCAGCTCTGAAGAAGTATCCCCACTGCTGTGCTCCCAAAGCATGGGAAGGGCTCTAATGCTATCCTGAGCCTTGCAAACACAAGTGTTGAGTTTTACTTCCACTCTGCTCCCTACCTGCTCGTCCTGTCCGTGTCTCTATGGGCAAGCAAGCGAAGAGCTGCCAGCAGACTGCGCTGACAGGCAGAGCTGTGCGTGTTCCTGCCCACGCTATCTCAGGTTTGTTTGGGCTGGGCCAGGCAGGTGTGCCCAGGGGAGCTCCGGGGCTGTGCCCGAGTGCAGATTGCAGAGAGAAAGTGCTGCATTGTTCTCTGCCTGGAGTCACCTTGCCTGAACCCGGCTCTGATGCACGCTGGCAGAGGGGATGTGAAGAGCTATGGTAAATGTTAAGGACTAATTCTAACAGGTATCAGGGAATATCCAACATAGCACTGAACTTCTGAAGACTGATATTTTGGTTGCTGTTCCAGCACTGCAGAAGGGCAGTTTGCGTAGCTGCTGTGTCTGGTTGAGCCCATTGCTGTGGGCAGAGCAGCAAAGAGAGTGTTGCTGTGGGACTTCTTCCTTCACTTCTTACTTCTTGAAGCCGTGATTCAATTTTTGTTAATGTCAGAAGAAAGGCCTAAACGCACTAGTTAATGTTGTTTAGTATTTGGCAAACCATGCTGGATTAGGGCAGGATGAACAGTAGGAGAAATATTGGAAGTGAATTCTAACCTTGCCTTTTATATGGATTACAAGTTATGTCACTAGGAACTCGTATTCCAAACTGGAGACAAGCAGCCCCTTGTGATTGCTGGTGAAATCCAGCACCAGGAGGGAGAATGGAGAAGCAGCCAGCCAGGGAGACAGTGCCTTCACAGGAGCTCCTCAGCTCAGTCCCGGTGCAAGTATAGGTCCCGGTCACAAACCACTGTGGTGGGTGTTTGACTCAAGGCCTGTCTTCCGAAACCTCTCCGCAGTGCTTCCAAGCTTCCCTCCTCGGGCCATGTGCCAAGGAATTGGGTATATCAACAGACAGACCATTTGTTTTTCCACCGGCTGTGTAAACTGTGCTGGTGTTACCAGAGAAACCAGGTCTGCTCATGGCCTCCTGCTCTGCGGGCAGTGGAGGGCTCTGTTCTCCTGCTCCTCTGCTTTTTGAGGGTGGGGGAACACCTTGCACGAGTTTCCAGAGCACCAAACACAAGGCGAGCACCCTGTAACTGCTTCCAAAGGCAAGCTGGCCCTACCACAGCTGTGTATTTGGACTTGTAGCTGATGTGAAAGTGGTGGGATGTAATAACTTTGTGGTGGTGCAGCCAGAATTGCTGAGCTTTCCAGTGGTCCTGGCCTTGCTCTGAAATAAGGACAGGAAAATGCTGTTGTTTTGAAGGTGCTGTTTATCTGGTTAAAGGTTTGCTCTGGTCAAGTGGGATGTAATCAGGCTGGAGCAGTTTTGAAGAAGCTCCAGGTCTGGATTTTTGCTCAGATCCGGAGCAAAAGATCTACATCTTTTGATGGCTGGTTCAGTTCTGCTCATAGCCCCAGAGACAGAGGATTTACCCGTGGGAGATTCTGCCCTGTGCTGTTCTTCATAATCAGCAACCGTCCTTGATGTACACCCTGATAAGGCTCCAGGAATCCACTCATCCTGCTGTGATCAAATGACCTGTGCTGGTGCTCCAGCCCTGCACACCTGGGCACAGCCCTGGGAGCAGACTCTGCCTCTCTTGTGTGCTGGATTTGGCTCACGCCCAGCTCTGTCTCTCTTTTGCTTCTCCCGTCCTCACAAAACCAAATGCAATCTGCTCGTGTGTGTGCTTCAAGAGCCCTGCCAGGAACAAAGAGAAGTCCAAATATTTGTGTTGGGCTGTTACTCTTTCCATTCAGGCGATAAATGACAGACTGCAGCAGAGTCTTTTTGTGCTGTGTGGGATTTCCACTGTACTGGCTCCAGCTTCACAACCTCATCAAGATGAAACACCTACAATTAACAGTTGTGTTTAAACTTGAGGGAAAACGACTGAGTGTGATTGAAATATGGCCTTTAAAAAAATCCCATCCAAAACCCTAAACAAAAACCCACAAACAAACCAACCACAAAGAAACCTGAGAAAAATCATCAGAGCTTCCCTGTGTCAAATGAGAAGTGCCTGGTCTCTGTGTGCAGTTTCATGCAGGACAACATTTTCACTCTGAACTCTGGAGCTCTTGGTGATTTCTGTCCCAGTGCCTGGGACACAAGCTGTCAGGCTGCACGCAAATATTTCAGAGCTGCCTTCCTCTGCAAAGTTCCAAGCTTAAAGCCATGTGGAGCCCTGAGTTTCCTTGGGACTGAACCTCTTTTTGGCTGAGCTGACCAAGGGGATGAGGATGTTTGCTAACAAATTAATTCCTGACCTTCAGATCTCTGCTTCTGGGAAGCTGCTGGGCTTCAGTGCTTGGTAAAGCCAGGAAGAGAATGGTGAGACAGCTCCAGGTGTGAGCTAGCTCAGGACACAAGCTGGTCTGGTGTCACTGGGCCTGTTCAAAACTCGGGATAAAGCAAGGAAAGGCATAATCCAGCCTTGTGGGATTTCACATACCAACATGCCAGACAAATTCTGTTTGCTTTCTCAAGTAAATTTGGTGTTCCCTGCTAGTGCCATTATGATTTTTCTCACTCAGAAGTTTCTTATCAGGAATGCATTAGTCCTGAAACTTTAAAGATTGACTCTTCAAACATAAATACCCCCTATAATTGCCTTCTCTTTGTGCTGTACTTTGGATGATATCTTTAGTGTTTCATTTTACATAGCAGACAGTACTAATATTATAACATCAAATTAAATCACATCTACTTTGGGCAACTGAAAAGCTATCAAAAGTGACAGGAGCTTCAGAAAAAAAAAAAACTAATGTCAGAAAAAAAGTCAGAAATCTTTCTGACTTCATTTTTTATCCTATTCATTACACACAGCAGAGACAAGAAGCACTATTTGAATTTGCTTCAGCTGCAGTTTTCAAGAAGGATCCACTTTGGCAGACTCTTTAAGCTCCTTCCTTCTTTCTTAGGTCACTTCTGAGATCATGTAAGAGCCGAGGAACCTCCCAGCAGCCTGTTTCTCTAAGTGCTCTGTCCTGTTTTGCTTCTTGGCTCAGGCTGGCACTTCACAGTTGTACCTACCTGGGCTGTAATAAAGTATGTATTAAACTGAAGATGTTCCAGACAGAGAGCAGAAAGTGGATAGAATCAATATTGTCCACATTAGATCTGCCTCAATTCAATTTATTACCACAGCCTGACCCTAACCTTCACTGCCTGACACCTTTGAGGGATGGGTAGCAAAGGGATAAATCCTTGACTGCCCTTGAGTCTTCATCACTGGCAGTTGGGAGAGGTCAAGGGTACCAGGAGAAACTTCACTGAACTTATTTATTTTTCAAGATAAATGAAGTACAGGTCTCAAAACCTTTGCCAAGGTTATGTGTGCATCACTGTTTAAAAACAGCTGATTGATAACAGTTCTTAAAATCAGCACATGGAATTTTGTTGGAAATTTTCTGGAAAATACATGTACGCAGCAAACCTATTACAGTCAAGAGCATGATAAGAGGTATTACTTTAATGAAACTAGAAGGTAAACAGCAAAGAGGCCTCGATTTTTAAAAAAATTTTTTTGGATAATGGGGGAAAAAAAACCAGAAGGTATATAAGCCAGCAATATATAAGGCAGTCACTGTATGTAGTTACAGAATGGGTTTAACACTGCCTTAAATCATTTTGCTCATTGTGAATCTGAAACATGTTCTCATTACTTATGTTCTGAAATTTTCATCTCTCCTCCCCTGCTATGAGCAATCAGGCCAGGATTCTGGCATCCTCGCCACCAGCCCAGTGGTTCTTCATTCCCACTTGCAACCCGTGGCACTCCAGTGAGGAGGCATTTGTATGGAAACAACCTAACACTGGCAGGTTTGTTCTGAACAGCTGAAGGAGCTTTGCTACAAAAAAGCAACGGGTGACAAGCCGAAATCTGGGATGTGGTGGGATCTCTGGGATCTCTGCTCAGGAGCTGTCAGCTGGGATGCTCAGTAGCTGATGCTGTGATGCAGGGATGCCCTCACATGGCCCATGCCAAGCTGCCGGCCAGGGCCAGGCAGGACATTTCCTGTGTGATGCAGACAGCTGTGCCTCCTGGGTCATGGGGAACTGGCCAAACCATGACATGGGGGACACTTGATTGGCCGTGTAACAGCAGACCCTCTATGATTCAGATAAGAGCACACTTATGTTGGTAAAATGGTATAATTTGCTCCAGGACCTATTTGTGCATAGTCTTTCTAAAGGAATCCAACCACAAGAATTTCTCTGATTAAATTAGGCAGGTTGGCTCGATGTGGGTGGGTCTGTGGGTGGCAGTTCTCATCCTCAGTGACAGAGCTGACTTGCAGTGCCTGGCAATGTTTGTGTTTCCATTGTTTCTGGTATATTTTCTCTTTTTATATATATATTTCTTTAAGTGCTCTTGGGACATCCTGTTTAAATGTGGGAGACTTTCCTCTGAAGCTCACTGTCGGAAAAAACGAAACCTCCCATCTCCTAAGGCCTGTTCCTCCCCGCTCTCCCTCACCTGGGAGGATCAGAATGAACACGCAGGCATGACAGGGAATGAGTGTGCACCTTGCTGTGGCTGTTCCTGTCCATGTCCAATGGCTTTTTCTGTGTCAGAGTCACGGGGGACAGCTCTTCTGTGCCTTACACAACAGGCTGTGCTCACCCAGGTATCAGCAGATTTCTTCTTTATCATGGCCTCAATTTCATGTCCTGTGACACTTTAAATTGATGTCACAATGTTTACACGTGTCTGTCAAGCTGATTCTCCTCCTAAGCATGTTGGCTGGCATTAGCCAGCTCCTCTGCTGGCTCAAGTCAGTGTAATTAGAATTGTTTCATCTGGCTGAGGGAGGCCCCAAGCTCCTATATGGATGCTACAGTAAATTGAGAATGGTTGAGTAAGGTCTGAAAACATACAGCCTGAGGATGATGAAGCACTCGGAGTTTTTCATGGAAGATATTATATTAGTTTAAAAGATTAAGAGTGCTGACAGAAAAAATTGATTCTCAATGTCAAATCTGAAATCTAAGCAAGTTGTGTCAAGCACAAATCCTAGTCTTGTAAACCACGGGATAATGTCACTAAAAAGAAACACATTTTCTTAAAACAAATAGTTCCAGTGTTCCTTTCTCTCCCCTGGCTGCCATTTAAACTCTATTCTTTTGCCTTTTTGTTTTCCCTCTTTATCTATCATATATGGCTTCTGAAGGAGAAAATTTTAAACCTACAATCAGTAATGCTGAAATGATACAATATGTTATTTAAACCAAACCGACTGTGATGTTTTGAATGCAAAATGTATTACATTGCTTCCCAGGCTTAGGTCTGTAGTATTATGTCTACACAAGAGAACTCAAACAGGCCTTTAGGGTCCTGGATGTGGGAAGGGTCAGGCTGAGACTGAATGCCAAATTAAAATTATGGGGCATTTTCTATCTCCTGTAAGACCCACAGTGGACAATCTTTCCAATATCAATTCCTTTGTGTTCCTCAGGAATTTAAATGTTTGACTAGCATGATCCCAGGCTTTCCTATGGTCTCTATTAGTGCAGTTGATCACTGGGCCCACAATATTTAATGTATTTCATCCTCTCTACTCTGCAATTCCACTCACCCTATTTAACAGAGGGACAGAGGTATAGAGGGGTTAGAGAAGACTGTGCATGACTTAATTTTGATTACGTTGTTGCTGATGAAGAGATGCCCAGAGTTTCCCAGGAAATTCATTGCAAAGCAGGGAGCACAAATGCACCCAGGACTTTGGAAATGCGAGTTCAACTCCCGCTTCTGTGCCCTGTCCGTGGGGTCAGAATATTCTTTTTATAGTGTTCAGCAAGTTCATAACCTTTTGGCAGAAGGGGAGACAGATAACCTTGTTTACTGTATTTTATCTTGTGGTTCATTTGTGGCTCCATTCTGGTTTCCACGTATTTGTCTGATTTTGTTTATTTGCACTAGAATGGAAGGGAACTGCAGTTAAATACAAGTGGTATTAATAGCTTGTATGTGGTTCTGCTTTCTGTAACAGGATTATACTAATGTTGCTATTCAAGCCTCGAAGCTGCAAAAAGTGTCCCATCCTAATTACATAACCCCAGCTGAGGTCCCTTGCTAATAGGTGAGTGCATAAAACTCTTCCTGACGAGTTTCTCAGGAGTCAGAGGATGTTGGTATCATGCTTATTATGCCATGTTAATTTTAAAAGGCTCTTGTCAACCAATAAACCAATAATTTTTCTTCCCTCTGGGTTTTGTTAGGTTAATCCATGAGTCATGGAATATTTGACTATGAATTCATGACTCATGGGAAAGCACCACAGCCATCACAGTCCTGGATGATCTTGCTGCCCGGTACTGCCAGGTCAAGTGTCTTCCCAGTGCTGGGATGTACATCACAAATGCATCCTGCAACATTTCAGAGTGTCAGTAAACCCAAAACCCTCTACTGGGAAATGTTAGTGTTAACCTGGCTTATTGGCAGAACAATTCTTGTGGCCTGCACCCAGCCCTGGGGACAGCACTGGTCATGGACAGAGAATTCAAAGAACCGGGGTCAGCCTTTTTTCTCTTGTTTTTATTCAGATATTTGCTTTTATTAGTGATGGTGTCTTGTTTCATTTGACAAGGGACAAATGACAAATGCTGAGCTGTGTACGTTTCTGATCTTTAATTGGGCATAACCATCACTGCATTAGTTGCTACTAAAATCAAAGTAGTACAGAAATAATGATGAGAAATTAGGTCTTCAAAGGCCCTGTCATTTACACAGATAAGGGAAAGGGAGAGATAACAGTCTAAGGGACTGAATACCTAAATACTTCTCCGAAATGCATCTCTGATTTGTCAGGCAAGAACTCAACAGCTACAGATCTTCAGTTCCAGGCAAGTGCTTCACCTAAAGTGCATTTCTGGGAAATTGCTATGTGAATTTGTGGGGACGATAGCTCAGGTGGGGGTGGGGGGAAAAGAAGAAGGAAAGAAATAATTAAAAAAACAGATTAAAAATAACTTGTTTATCATCGCTTTGCCCTTAGGTCTTCCTCTTTGCTTTGGGGTTATAAGTGCCGGAGTATAGATATGGGTGGCTGGGTCTGACATCTAAGAAGAGCAGTTGTTTATATATAGAGATTTTTTTTTTTTAATGGGTTTGAAAGCACTAAACACCAAAGAAACCTTTCTGATGCTCCACTGAGAACTCTTCTTGCATGCCACTAATTGCTGCAGGCTTTCATGGGGGAGAATTGTCTCTCCAGATTCCTAGAAATACACAAAGACAAGGAGTCATTGCTTGGAGTGTTTGCAACACAGAGACAGGTCCCAGCTGCTGCTCCCAGTAGCTTCCAGGCTCAGCTGCAGGGAGCTTCTGTGCTGCCTTTCACGTTCCTGTGAGCAGCCTGTCCTTGTCAGTGAGAAAACTGATAACAGGTCCAGAGGAAGAGTCTGCATTTTTCTTTTTTCAAGTGATCTGTCTTTGTATCCATAGGAGTGGTACTAGCATGATAACTTTCAAGGCCTGTTTTTGGAGTAACTCCTCATCTCAGGCCTTTAGGGAAACTTCCAGCCTCTGCGCAAACCCAAAACACTGAAAACAAACCACAGAACCGGGGAGAGAGCTGGGCATGACACAATTTGCTTATCCAAGGACACAGTTGTCACTCCTGCCAGATGTTTGCCCAACCTGTCCCAGGGAGGCTCCAGCAGCGATCTGGGCAGCCCACTCCGCTCCTGAACCCATCAGCAGGGGGAGAGAGCTCCTTCATGACTGGTGAAGCTTCTTATGCCTTGTCCTATCTCCCGTGGCCATTCCTCACTGTTATTTACACATCTGTAAATAAAGGAAGCTATCATTTCTGCCCAGGCTTTACACTGGATGAGTAAGACCTTGGCTGGAACAATGCTTGCTTAAAATTGTATGTGCTACTGCTCTACTTGAAAACAGAGATACCTCTGAGCCAGTTAGTCATAAAGAGGAAAGTTTATTAACAGTCCCTTCCCAAGGCAAAGCTGGAAGCTTGCTGGAAGCAGTTAGGAATCCCAAATGAGCTGGTCCCAGGAGTGAGGTGCTCCTGGTCATGCCTCCCTTCTCCTGGGGCAGCAGTGCTGATGCACCAAACCCCAGAAAGAGCCCAGCTGCAAAGAAAATGCCTGAGAATCCTATTTTTAAACTGGTGCATGTCCTGAACCTCCCAGCTTTGTGACAGAGTGGAAGAAATGACTGTTCTATAAGCCTGCATTCTTCCGTGGCTCCTTGTCGTAATCCAGCTGTGAAAGGGGGTTAAACCTGCTTTTTAAAGGGCACCTCTTAGAGGAGGAAAAACAACAAGGCCTCTGATTCATAACAGGACAGATACAGGTTTCTCTGGGAAGTCACTGCAGACTTGTAATATTTTAGATTTCATTGGTGATTTTTGTCTCAAGGCTGCTTTTTAGAAGGACAGAGACACCTGAGGTGACATATGTGAATTCACTGTCCACCTGAATTGCTTTGGAAAGAATTTATTGGGCTGAAAGGTTCTTTCTGACCATGAATTTCAGCTCTCTCCTGGAGAAGGAGATAATTCTTAAACCTGGAGGCTTCCCCTGTATTAGTCATGCAGAGGCCCCCAAAGCAAGGGCTGGTGCTGGAGTGTGCTGGAGCTGTTGCAGAGGATCCTGTTGACTTGAATAGACACTGGAGGGGATTCCAGAGCACAGGCTAAAGTGAGGCCCGTGTCCCTCCCTGAACAAACCTTGGCTTCACCAGGACTGACACGAGGGACCCCATGGATGGCACACACCGAAGTGTGGGGGTAGCTGTGGAGGGAAGCTGAGGGTGGTGAGAGTGGGTCTGTTCTCAAGCAGGACAGAGACAACATCTTGTAAGGAACTGTATGATGAAACCTGCTGATTTATGGACAAGCAGTACTTGTGCTGGCAAAAAAATTGCTTCCAATTAGCCTGGAAACAGACTCTGGGTGGATTTTCAGACTCTTATTTATTGGCAAACTTCATTTTAATATAATCAACCGCTTGACAGGCAGGTTAGGTAATGATCCTTGATGTGAGCACTAACAGATTTGAACACTGAGCACAGCCTTTAGTGCCCAGAGCCCTCTGCCAGTAGCTGAAATGCATTTGATATTAAAATGCCATGGGAACCCAGGAAGCCCCTTGCCAGAGCACCTTGCTCAGTACATTAAAACGCCGCCTTCAATAATTCATAATGTCTGTTTCAGTAAGCTGGTGTGGGGGGTAATAAAACATCTCAGACCTGGCCTGCCAGGATAATTCAGTGGCTAGTTAAATC
Source organism: Mystacornis crossleyi (assembly GCA_013400655.1). Lineage (NCBI taxonomy): Eukaryota > Metazoa > Chordata > Aves > Passeriformes > Timaliidae > Mystacornis > Mystacornis crossleyi. The sequence goes on from VYZQ01011165.1 coordinate 30,034, forward strand.
TCTCAGCACTATTAATCAATAAAGTGGCTCACAGCATAAATAAATCCAGAATGTAATATGACAGGGCTGTGGAAGTGCATGGAAAGCGACTCTTCCTCTCCTGTGTGTGATTCTTAGTGCCATACTGCTCCAGCAGTTATTTGAATAACCTCAGTGCTCTGATACTTCAAATATCCAGGCCTTCCACCTATGTTAGCTCATGTTTGAATGTCACCTAAATGTTTTAAACTCAGCTCTGTGTGTGATGCAGGGAGCTGGCTGTGAAAGTTGGGGAGCAGACTGCAGACTCCATCACTTAACTGAGTGTTTTGTTTCACTGATCAAGAGCTGATGTTGTGAGTAGAGGATCACTCCTTCCCTAAGACAAAAGCATTTTACCAGAGCTGGAATGCTGTTTCTGCAGATCCCTGGTGGGGCATGAACAAATACCCTTGACACCACTTCTACTGCTGCTGTAAATTTGCAGATGTTTTCTGGGCTCCAAATTAATCTACTCCTTCAGCCTCTGCAGGAATGCCACACAACAAAGCAGTGTTCAAACTTGTTTATCCTGGTGAATTTGGTGCAATTGTACTGTAATCTCTGTCTTATCCTTACTGTAACTGAGCCAGAATCCGGCCTACTAGCAGACATCAGAAATCAGTATGATTAAACAACGTAATTTTAATTTTCCATCAAATTCAACCTGTAGCTTCCCTTCTATTCATTAATACCAGGGTGATATTTACTTTTATGATTTGTAGATATTTGTAGACCTTCCACATATTTCTTCCACCAAACTGATCTTCAGCCAAGCACTGCATACTCAGTACCTTCACTCCTTCCTGATGAATCTGGCAAAAATTCCAGCTTTCAGGTTAGTGTTGGCTCTGCCCAGATACTGGCGATTGTGCTCAGCTATCAGGATGTTTGTGGAAAGCGGATGTGCCTTAACATGCCCGAATTTGCATCAGAGTTTGAATCCACATGAATACAGTGTCTGCTGTTCACCCAGATGTACTCTGAAACTCAAACTCTGATCTTTCCTTCTGTGCTACTCTTTCCATCTTCTTTAAATGTGAAGTATCCAGAATAAGTTTCAAGCACACATTTTTGTGAAGAAAATAATTACCCAGCAGCAGCACTACCTACAACTGAGCTCCAGCACATGTTAAAGCTCATCTTCAGGCTTCAGTGCTCATTTCACACAAAGAGGAGATGTGGGACTAATTATAAGGCTCAGCCCATGTGCAGTAACATGTTCAATCACACCTTGCTCATGCGCCCAAGCCTCGTAGTCCAGCACTTCCTCCAGAAATACTGATTTGCTGCCCTGGCCCTTAGTGCTTGTGTCCCTGGGGCAGCTGCTGTAATGGAAAGATTCCTCAGGAAGGGCTTGGAGATTCCCTCTGCATCGAGCAGAACTTTGATTTCAAAACAGAGACACACAGCAAGGGAAAGAACTTGTTCTTAGTGATTGTATCTGGGCAAGGATTCCCCCACGCCTTTCAGACACAGAGGTTCAACTTCATGGGTGGCTGCTGGGAGGCTTCTGATCTCTCCTGGGCAGTGTGGGGAACACCGGGCTGGAGCTGCTGAACTAGAAAGGCAAAGACAGCATCTTGGGAAAGGCTGCCTGGCCCACAGCAGAAACTTGTATTAAGATGGTGAAACTGTCTACAAGGGCATCACGAAAAGATGGAAATTTCCTACTGGAAATCTTTATTATAAATCTATACTCTGAGTTTGCTTACATAATTGCCTCACACTTCTGTAGCTTTAACCAATTCCCCAGCTCAGAGATAATTACATTGTGCCTCTGCGGCCAAGAGGTAAGGATGGTGCTCTTGGATTACAGGAGGTAGAAACAGCCATATTTATGACTCTTGATTAAAACATGGTATTGGAAAACAGTATTACTAGAGTCATCAGGATATCAGTTGACCATTGCTTTCCTTTACATTTAAATTAGAAAAAAGAATAAAGTTGCATTAAATTAAAAAGAGAATTTCAAGACAATATTCCAAGGCTTCCCACAGTGGGTGTATTGTATGCTTATATTATTCTCCACCCATTGTAAATCTCAGCAGTAGATCTTCCCCCACTGATGTTTTGCATTAGTAAATTGAACTCTCTACTCTGTCCCCTCAAAGATTAATGCCTCCATCTGAGGAAGTAGTCGAATACGTGCTGGCAGTAGTGCTTTTGTGATTAGCAAATGGGAGGCTGAGGGAGGAGAACAGAATTTGCATGTGTTGGATGTTGGCCTAAACATACTCTCACCGAATTCTGGACATCAGGGAAGAACGGATAGAGCACAAGCTTTTAATCAGCAAACCACAGGGAAAAAAAAAAAAGGAAAAAAAAAAAAAAGAATCCTACATTTAATTAAAAAGCTTTTCAGCCCTCTTTGTTCCAAAATGAACAAATGTGTCTGCAGAGTGCACTCCAAACATCTCAAACCCATATTTGCTGTCAAGGGGCATTACGTTCTATTAGGGGTCCTGGGGGAAATTTCTAAATTTTTGTAGAAGTTTGAAATATTTTCACCAAGTTATTTTTTT
>VYZQ01011171.1:0-10476 GCA_013400655.1 Mystacornis crossleyi
TGAAAAGCAACTCTCACCAGCTGAGGATCATGCTCCATGTGCTCAAATTCCCAAGTAAACCCCTCTTCCTCCCTGGCCTCTGGAGACATATCACATCACGTTACTGTCTACAGAATAGACAGGCTATAGCAAAGCACGTTCCTGTGTGACACAAGTCACAGGCTATTCTACAATGTACCTGATATTTCACCCTCTAAATACACACAGCGTGTTTAAAAGTTTACATGCAGCTGCAAGTGGAGGAATCTCTATAATGCTCTTCTTTGTTGAGGTATTTTCTTTTTTCCCTTTTTAGTTTTATTAACGGGGGAAAATCAAATTCACTTTTGCACAAAATCTGAAGGTTCAGAATAAAAGACAAGAATGAAGAAAGATTTTCAATATATCTAACAAAAAATGAGACTTATTTTAGCAAACATGCTATTGCCTCAATGCCAAGGGAAAAGCACTTGTCATTAGAGAAATGAATTGCTCAGCTGTTTATAACCAAAAAGCTCCTGGGGAGCTTCTCAAGGCCCAAAGCACAAAGCATTGCAGGGTTACACAAACATATGTTGCAGGTGTTTTGGGGTAGACAGGTGGGAAAACCTCAGCTACTAAAAAAATACTCCACTTAATAGATTGTATTTGAAACTAGATAACCTCAATGCAACAGAGAAAAAACAAACAAAACAGCAGCAGTGAATTCTACATCCAGGCACAATAGCCTTAACAAAATAATCATCTCACTAGTGTCAAAAGGAATTTTTTAAAACTAGTTTTTTCCAATATATTAACCAAGTGCTGCCAAACATTTATCTTTCCCCCCCTTAATTACTAATATTTTAAGCCTAAACCAAAACCCAGACTGAACCAAACATATGCAAAAAGAAAAGAAGGATCATGATGCAATGTTGTTCTACTTACTTAAACAATTATTTTTATGGAGCCAATTTTCTCCTTTTCTCCCTCTTCAGCTGACACGGCAATATTTTATTTCTTCATAATTCTTGTACTGCCTAAGACATTTTTGTATTAAAATTCTCTTTTTTCCCTTTCATTTATTTCCAGTGAAAGTTGGAGGATCATGTGACCCTAAATTCAAATAGGACTGAGAGGTCAGGAAAGGTTTACCTTTTCCTTCTAGATCATCTATGCTTCTTTCTTCAATAAAAACGACATAAACATGGCAAAACTTAGGACTGGGAACAGAGCTGATATATAGCAGCTGAGATGTGGATAAGGAATATTTTGTTCAGTTCAGCAGCAGTTTTTCTACTAGGCACTAATAATTAATTTGAAGTGTTTACTAATTATTACCTAATAACTTAGAGAGAGAACTTCACCTTTCCTCTTTTTATTCTCTTGTGTATAAGCAGCTGTCTCCACCCCACATGAACAGACTTACACAGTATAAGCAAAGGCTTAACATTACAGAAACATATCACAGGATTTTGTATACTAAACAACCAACCCACCCCAAACTCCAAAGCACCCAAAGCAAACACCATTCCCCAAACAAAAAACCTTTGTTTTCACCAGCTAATTCTCCTCTTCCCTTATTATACCTTCTGTCAAACAAGCAACCGGCTGGAGCACAAAAGGTATTTTATCCACCTATGAATCACTGAGTTATTAGAATAAAAAAAAAACAGTGAGACATTAGATGACATAAGGTACTATTACCGATTCAGAAGTGGTTCAAGGCCAAGAGCAAAATACCATCTAAAACAGAGATTGATAGTCTATCAATCCTGTCTATGAAGGCAGCACAACACTGCACAGAACTAATAAAGAACTTCCTTTAATCACAGGAGTCAGGAGATCCATGCACTAATATTGGTGTTGGCAAAGGAATGCCATAATCCTCAATCTGGGAATAATGTTTCCTGTTTCCATTTTTCAGAAGATGCTTAGGGTCTCAATCACAGACCTTGTTATTTACAATGCAATAACAGTGTGAAGAATTATCATATTTAATTGTTTCTAAAGAAAATTAAGGAGTTTTTTTTTTTTCCTAAGCAATGAAATGTCTCAGAAAAAAACTGAAAAGGAAAGAAAATTCAGTTAATGGGTCAAGAATGGAAGACACCCCTGAACTCTGATTAGGCTGAAATAAATTATCTCCAGTTTTGTTACGTGACAATCCTCCATTCCCCTGGCAACTAGAAATTTCAGACACCAGGAAGATATTTTAAATACTGTGCGTTATGGTCTGTTTTTAACTTCATACACACATGCTTTCTCTCACATGGGCATTCTATGAGAAGAGATGAAGAACTGAAAAAAAATGACAAGTGAGATTTAAAAATGCTTCAGTGACTTGACTGAAAGAAATTTCTAGTTGTGTATTTTGGCTTCTTGTCCTAACTGCTTGGGAAGCCTTTTTTAATTTTCTTTTATAGTATTACAGCATATTGCGTTTTAACAGGTAGATGAAATCCTACCAAATCAGTTTTTATTGATATTCCAGACAAAAAGAGACTGACCTGCCAATGTTCAAGTTCACAACCTGTGTAAAATCCCCATCTTGCATCAAGAGAATCACTGAAGTACCTTTTAAATCTGCCTCTTAATTTAGTTGCCTATTTTTCAGCGGAACCCTTGGTTTTAAGAAGTAAATTAACTAAATAGTAAGGTATAAATCTGACAGTGTTCAGCTCTACCCCGTGACAGATTTATGCTCTGGCATCTTGCAGCCTCGCACAGTTAGGAACAGGAGTTTTACAACATTGTGGAGGAAAGCTCCAGGCTTTTGAAGGGAACACACAGCAAGCCTCGCTTTAAACCCTGGAATGCTCCAAATTATGAGATTTAAAATATGACATCTTTATGTACAGAAAAGCTACCACATTATGGTTTTATTGGCACTCGTTTTGGACAACCTGCATAACTCACTGATGGCTTTGTGAGTAATGCAGTTATCCGAAGCTTATACTTATACACCCTTTGTAACCACACTTACAGCATTTTATCTTCTCCAGATACATGCTTGTACACAAATCTCACATATCAGGGAAAAACAAGAGCATTTTAAGGTATTTGGTTATTTCTGCTACGTGGCGAAGAAACAGAATAATTCATATTCTGCATGTAATGTGCTACGTAAAACCACTTGAAAAAGGTCCCTAGGGGAGTGAAAATAGCTCATTGACAGAGCCCCATGCACACACCACACCAAAAGGAATATGACATCCAAGTCTTTTCTGGCGAAACACGGAGAAAAGCTAAGGTCCTGGTGCTGTGGGACAAGCAATTCCTTTCATTTAGGATTCCAATCATGAGGAATTATCCTACAGAGCCATTTTGATCACTACTGCTCCTTAAAAAGACAAAGGACAAAGACATAACGTCTCCAAACCTAGCTTTCCATAAAAATGTACAGCAAAGGATAAAACATACCATTCCCAGTTCTATCTTGACACTATTTTGCTCTTTCAGAGAAGTGTTTCCCAATACAACAAATGTACTCAAACAGCTGTACTACAATTGATACACTAATATTTACTATAAAATATGTAGGTACACAAGCAGTATATCTACATTTATATCGGAAGTCTGAACTCAGATTCCATCATACTAGATTGGATATGACTCAATAGCTAATCTTTCATATATTATTGAAAAGTTATGAATGCATTTTTATACAGTTAGTGTTTTGCAAATTTTAGTAAATAAATTATGATATGGAGAACTTTTGATTAGGTAGAATCAAAGTGCTTTAAGTGTTTTAAGTGCTTCCTTTTGATAAACTACCTTGCAAACTAGAAATGATTAATTGAATTGTCAGGTTGCACATAAGAAGAACCATAAGCACCTCACTCTAACACTGTTAAATACATTTTATTAGTGTAATTTTATAAATAACATTATTACTTTTTTAGGAGAGGGTCAGTAGCCTTAGATGACTTTTTAAACAGAAATAAACCTATCGATTGAGAGAAACAGCCCCAAGAAATTCACAAGCAGTACATTTTATTGGTAGCTAAAGTAATTAAGAGCTTAAAATGCTTCAGCTTCTTGCTTCACCAGCAAGTACAGTCAGAATTGCTTTTACGTTGCTACTGAGATGTCAACTTGCTCAAATAGAAGGAACAAGTTAAAAATTCTGTCTTCCAAAGAGAACTTTCTTGCCCATCTTGTCTTGGAGACTTGTTGTCAAATGTTAGCCAGAAGTAGAAACCCTAGCTCCTCACTCACCTTTTGCCATTTCCTCTGAGAGACTCTGCACCTCCCCACCCTCCCAGAAATCAGCAGCCACACCACCCAATCCTTCCTGCCCTTCAGGTGGCCAGTGGCTCTCCTTCCTGCTGGGCCGCACAAGATGCGCAATGAGGACAACGAAGTCACCCGGCTGGCCTCTGCTCTCGCTGCCAGCAGGGGACTGCAGCCCCATCTTGCTTGGCCCCCCACAGAACTGGGACAAATCCTTTCCTTCTGCACCATCTTACCCGTGGCATGGCTTTAACTGTGAGAGGTGTCACTGTTCTGGAAGCTTTGCTTTATTCCATATTATTTCTTACCATATTCCTATTAATTTAAATGTAATGGTTGTTTAAGTTGGATGGATACAGTGTTTGGGAGGTCTTACCCGCACTACTGGCCCGTGTGTGGCAACGCTAAGGAGAGAGCAACACTTGGGAACTGCATTGCCATTGGTAATCCAAGAGATCAGCTTTCTCCCTCGAGCGATGACTACTGCGTTGCATATGGTGCTGTAGAATGAGAAGGACTTTGAAAGGTTTCTCATTTGGAAAGTCTTGACTAGATGACTAATCAACCACTTTCCAAGTTTTTTTTTCTGAAAATATTGCTTGTGACATACAGGATATATTGAAGATGACTATTTTATGGTGGGTTGATTACACAGTTAATGTACCAGTGATTGCAATGAACTTTCAGAGAGATAAGAAAGCTATTGTATCACAAGTATTGACCATATAGCCCTTCTGTATTTTAAAATGCATAGGTGCACCGGGAAAGAAGGTGTTGAAACAAATGTACAAAAATGAAGTGGATTTTTAATTCATGGCACACACACTATTTTTATGTGGTACTATGGCAACATGGTTATTCCAAGTAATTTATCATTAAACTCTTAGCCGCCTGTCATACCTTATTCTATTAATGAAACACAATAACTGAATATTTAAATCAATAATTCTAAAAACAAAGCATAGACTAATTAATGGGAAAACCTAAGTTTCTCATTTTAAGAACATGAACATAAACAAAGAATAAGTTTGAAAAGAATAATATCATGCCCCACATTAGAAAGCTTAGCATGCAGTGACAGAAAAAACGTTAATTTATTTAAAGTGAGGTGTTTGGATTACATCTAACCTTACTGAATTTGCAAATGGGAATGTTAGAACATCAAAAAGCTTGAGGAATTGAATGTGGTTATAAAAGCAGAGGTTGAGTTGAGAATGGTTTTCCACATTTTTGTCCATAAAAATCAATCTACGTTGCACTGAACGTGCAAGATCTTAAACCTTCAGAAATTAAAGGCAAGCAGAAGTTCTCTGTGAATCACTGAAAGTAAATGCATTTCTTTTTGGTTTCTCCTAAGTCCTTTCCTCACAGATGAAGAAATGTGTAATCAGGTTTTCTGGAAAACCTCATTTCCTTTATCAATCATATCTCATGTAAAGGCAACTCTCCTTCAAAGTACAGGTGACCTTACTCAGTCAGGCAACTCTCCTTAAAGTACAGGCAGCTCGTACTGCACTAGGATATCCATTATCCCAGCTTCCTGATAACTTACTTTTCATGCACCTAACCCCCCCCCTCCCCCCGCGCTGTATTATTGCTCCTGAAATATCAGTCACATTCTTCAAGATCAAAACTAAAAAGCAAAAGTGTTTGTTCAGAGTCCCCCTCCCCCTTGCTGCTAGCCCTGTAACGAAGTGGACCCGCACCCCAGCAGTACCTCTGCACGGAGGTACAAATTAACGAGCTGCTAATGCCAGAGCAGCGCCAGATCCCAACTTCGGATTGGCTGCAATCTGGTCATTAAAAAGAGGTAATTAATGCCAGATTGCACACACAATGCTAACAAACAAACAAAACAACCCCAAACCTGCTTTTCTCCTGCCACAAACGGCAAAACAACAATACTGACATAACGGCAGCGTTCAAAGGACAGTTGCAGCTCTGCAGCGGCACCTCAGTTAATGAGTGTATAGAAAAGAATTTATCTGAAGAAGAAGAAAGTGAAACTCAACAGCCTTTCAGGCACATGAAACCAGCTTGGAGAAAACTCTGAGATGGTGGCAGCCACTTAAGAAGAAAATTCAGCTGAAAATAAATGTACAAAGAGTTCGGTTCAAAATTTGAGCAATGTGTTTTCCCCTTGTCACTCATTGCTCAGATAGTGAATAGTTTAAAAGTTAGAATGCAGATTTCTCCAACTATTCCTTATATGAGTGATCATGACTCTATTTTATTGCTTAAGTCTTCTGGCAGTACCTGTAATTTCAGTCATGACGAACTAATAAGACTTTGAAATGTCATGTATGCTGCTCCATGGATTTAGTTACAATTTAATATTATTATATAGCCACTTTCAATGTCAGCAAATAGCTAAAATACAATGTTGAGTAAATATCAGCAGCAGTAACTAGAATATTATTAGCATAAGTGACAAATTAATTTCCATCAATCGAGCACATTCTTTTTAAATTTTTTTTTAGTTGATAGCTTATGATAAAAGATGTCTCCACTGAATTAAGCTCCAAACTAGCTTGCTCAGTGAGTTTCTAGCAACTCACCAAGTTAAAATATTTGAAAGCAAACTTATTTTACAGAAAAATGAAGAATAACTACAGTAAGCTTTCAGACAAAGGATAGTTGGCAGGTTCTTAGGATGCGATGCAAAACTGTAATGTTCTATGTAGCGCTTTGGTTTTCTAATAAGTCATTGTGATAAGGTTAACACTTCAACATAGAACAGCGTACAAACAGGAACACCCAAAGATGAAAATTACTTTGCTTATGTTGGTGTATTAGAATTTTATTTGCTAAAGGGTGAAAACAGATTTTCAAAATTCACAGTTAACTTAAAACAATAGTTTTAAACCTTTTATTCCTAGCCCTGGCTGCCTTCAGGAAGGAAAGAACATCTGGTTATTTAAGGAACACAATATGTTCACATTTTCTATGACTTTTGTTTCTAATTGGGTTTTTAAATTTTTTTTTTTATTTGAACAACTCTAGTTAGAACTATGTTTTTTAATCACTTTATATTTTTCCAATGCCCTATCTCCATATCTCTACTTCTTAATTTTGCTGCCTTTGCTTTGAAAATTAACAGTGCTCAATGGTTTTGATAAGGAAAAAAACTTAAGTAAATGAGCCACTCATGGTGTATTAAATATGCAGACACGCACCTTCAGTAAATGTTTTTGGATATACATAAAAGAACCTTCCCTTATTTTTTCATTTTACACATACACGATTTTAATAGCCCATTCTTCCATAAGAAGCTCTACTTTTACATTCAGAAGGACTGTAAGTGCATAGAAGTTACTTTAATATAAATAATTGAGGCAATTATCTGTTCAAAGATTAGAAATGTGAAACAAATACTCTGCTAAGCAGGTTAACTTTATCACCCTATGCAAAGACAACAAGACTGATTTGAGCTTTTCATTCCACATTTTCCTAAGAAGTGGAGCTAGCCAAATGCAGAAAAGGCTGAAATTCAATTATTCTGCATTGATCCATACTCATGCCTGTAAAATTAGTATCTCTCAGGCCCCCCCTCAGAGACAGGTGCATTAACTTGTTTTCAGCTATTACAGAGATGTGTATTTCTCTTCTGTGGCACTGAAAAATATCAAAGATGTGGTATCTAAAGTATTCTCTCATCTCAACTGCCAACTGGGGTTCGCAAAGTGAACAGGAGAGCTGCTGCAAGCATTAGGTTAATGGCAAGTACTAATTACTTTTCATATTAGTGTTAATACTGGATAATACTAAGGCTTCTGGTAAGGTTTGATTCCACAAAAGGTCAGGGAATTGTACTTGTCCATCTTTAAGAAAAAAATGCCATCCATCTTTAAAGTACAGCTTTCTTCTGACATTTAGGTTGCTCTCCTGGTGATGACTGCTGTGAAAAGAGGCAAACAAAATGCGACAGGTTCACAAGCCAAAGTTTAGCCCTCTTGATAAAAAGTAAGAAGGATATACCTGTTTTGTCAGACAAGGAAACAGAAAAAATAATAGATGTTTTTAGATCTACCAACCCAGGTTATCTCCAGAACTGGAAGTCACAGATAAAAAAGCTGTATCAGGTCCATCTTAACAACTCCACCATTTGTAACAAGATTGTTCCTTAAGAACCTTTCAGTTTTATACACCTACCCCCAATCTTTCTTAGTCCAAGTACCTCATATCTTCCCCTCTGTAACACGACTTGGTATTTTCCTAGCTGCAAAAATAATATGGAAGACAATACATACTAGAAAACCTGCAAGAGGTAGATTCCTGTTTGTTCCTGGGCATGACTTCTAAACTGCATTTCTTGTCCAGCTGAGATTTAAAGCTCCAAGGAGCAGAGAGCAAGCTCTCAGATATTTGGAACAACACTAAACTTTTTTGGTATGTTCAACAAATAATGAAATAAGCCACTGGACCATGCAACAGTCTCACAGAGAAGAGTTCCCTGTTTTCACATATTAAAACCTAAGCGAAATCTTGGAAGAAATGCCACTCAGAGCAACTCAGCCCTGGATAAGGAGACACAAAATTGCACTGAACCAAATATAATTTCATATTAGAAAGCAGAAGCTTGTGATGGAGAAATGCACAGGAAAACATCAAAGAAGGAAGAAAAATAATTAAGCACTGAATTTGTTAATCACCACTTACAAGTTACACCACAGACTAAAGTCTCTTTGTCATTTCTTCCAATCTCCTTTTATCTGCACAGGGAATAAGGGCAAACTGAATTATTTCTATGCAGCTAGCAAAAAAAAAAAAAAGGTTATCATAATTTTCCCACTTATTTTGGTATATAATCTGTACACTGACTTTAGACTCCTACAGCACGCATGCCACCTTGTTGAGTCTTCCCTTTCATTCTGTTTAATGAAAAATATTGACAGACTTGGAAATGTTTGTGCACAGGTCTTAGAGAACACCAAGACTTCTATTTCAGATATATGGAAAAAAGGGACCAAACAAGCAATATGCTTACAGACACNTAAATAAATGTACTGGGCAGTTTGATTTCAGAGACTGCTGCCAAAATCTTAAGAAAGATTCCAGAGATCTAACGTTAGAAACTTTCTTACACACTGAAAAGATGATACACTTTACTTCTCATCATGAAAGTAATCTTTATGCCTGAAAGGAATGAAGAAAGCAGTTATAAGGATGCAGATTTCTGCAAAAAACTGATATAGAAAAACAAAGAGACAATTTTTTTCTTAATCCATGAAAGTGTAAACACTGGTAACAGAATGAAATTTTACAGAAGGCAGAGTGCAGAAGTGATGTATTTTTTGCTTTCAAAGATGTTGTGCATCAAGAAGATGAGGGAAATCAGACTTTACACTGGCAACCTACTANAAAAGTCATACCTAGGAAAAGGTAAGAAACAGGTATCAAGTCATAGCCTTCAAAATACATTTCTTTCTCAGACCAGGAGCTATTTTTTAGTTTTAGAATGATCCTTTAGAACAGGTATTCCTTACTGTAAGGAGTCTTGATCTGTTTACGCAGCCTCAACACAAAGATCCAATGTAAAATGAGAGGTGGCTGCAAGTCCCTTAGGCTCTTCATTCTCTGGANAAGACAGTTCAAAACCAGCAGCACAAATTCTGCTATCTGCCGGAGATCTGAGCAAGCAAAGATTACTGTGTACAGCTTCATCTCAAGTACTTTACCCACTATACAGTGGGTATCTCCTGTATATTATACCCACACATATACAATGCCATTCTAAAACAGCAAGAGGTTTTCTCTTTTTTTAATAGATGAGTACATCAGAAACTGCATGCTAGTAATATGTGGCATAAAATTTATGAATTTATACATTTTATTCATGTGAATTTTTACAGGCTGTAACATCAAACTCTTGTTTTTAATCAAAAACCATCACATAACCATTATATATTGGGCAGGGGTAGTGCTTTAAGGATTAACAGTGATTAATCCCAGAAATCCCACGGAAAAGATCTTTCAGATGAAATTGCATGATGCTTTCTATATAGCTTACTAGGTTTTATATAGTAACATTACTGTTTCCCTGAAAAGTGTACTTTATTCTAAAAGCCTGTGCAGAATACCACGGAAAGTTATTCTAAGGAGAACATCTGCAGTTACCAGAGCTNATGAAAGACATGGTAGAACTACATCCAGTATTTTCCTGAAAGGTATTCAAGGCCCACCTGAGGATGTTAACTAATAGGACACCAAGGCCTTATGCTTCTGAAAATTTCATTCTGTTGGGAGACAAGAGCATAAGGAGTGAAATAGTGATTAAGCCTC
>VYZQ01011171.1:40717-57646 GCA_013400655.1 Mystacornis crossleyi
GCTTAGCTGGCTAACATTGGTCATCAATACAAGAGCTTTTTCCTTTCAATCTCCAAAAGAACTGTAAAAAAAAAAAAAAAGAAATTTTAAGAGAAACAGAACAGTATTTATTCCCTAATATAAACAAAAATACTATTTGGATTGGAGGAGCATGAGGGAGGAGTAAGAGACGATTAATATGCTGGCTGTTCCCCATTGGGGCCACCAATAACAATCAATCCCAAACAGCAGTCACCTCACATCATCTAACAGCTTGAATCGTCGATATTCAAAGATTCTCTCCCCCCCTTTTTTTGGTTCAGATTAAATATCATTTAAATTGCATCCTTTTTTTTTTATTTCGTCAGAGACATAAGGTCAGAATTGATTGAATATGTACTACCTGCATATAATGATTTCCAGTTTTTTACAATCATGTGCTAATGCTGCACAGTAATGGCCTATGGATGAAGAGACAGATGTACTACCAGTCATTCGCTACACATTTGCATTAACAAATCATCATTTAATTGAAGCCCATCCAACAAGTTTATGCTACTTAAATAAAGTTCCTTTCCATAAAAGATGCTGCAATGACACATGGTTGTTAACTGCAAGGTAAATAAAAAGTAGTATTTATTTTCTTGTCACTGGTTTAGGTAAGTATTAAAATGTACACTTATTAATTTGTATTTTGCTCAGAAATAAACCACCTGATATCTAACACAGCAATCCAAGCTAGTACTACTATGAGACGAGATAATTCACTTTTAGAAATAATCGTTTTGTAACACCACAATTTCATGCTTTACAGATTTTTATTCCCCCACAAATATATAATAGAACATAGTTTATATGAAGGCTATACATGAGTTGTGTGGTAATACTTTTAGGCAAGCTCTAATAACACAAACCTCAAACCCTGCTGCTATCAACATGGGCTACAATTTTTTTTATGTCTCACTGTTGACTACAAACATTGGCAACACACTTAGAAACCTAGTTGCCTCCCTCCACAATTTAGATATGACTGCATTCTTTTTAATACTGTCTAGGGAACAATTCAGGTAGGTTGTGATGCCCCTACATGCTTCAGATATAGAAAACCACTATCTATTCATTTCTCCTTTCAGAACATGTTGCAAAATATTAAAATCTGAGAAGAAAGCATGTCATAAAATGAGGAATCTATAAAACCAATTTTCTCTCCTTCTAGAGATGGTTTAAAAGTACTTTCAGCATATTCAGTTCATGGTACATTTTTGCATCTGCAAAGCAGAAGAAAGATATTTTGATACTGTCTGTTAAACTGACAAACAATAGTTCGAAGCTAACATGCTAGGACAAGGAGATATATTTTTAATTGTGTTTTTGGCTTAAATCTACATTTTCTAGAAACCACAATCTTTTAGGATGAAAGCACTATATAAATGAAAGATGGTATTAGTAATAATAGTTGACATCCTTTACTATGCTGGTATTGGCTTACATCTAAACACATCATTGAAATATTTTTTTTTACCTAAATACAAAAATAATCATCTATTTCCCTTTCCTGATGATACACTGAAAATAAAATATTTATTAAAAAAAAAGAAAAAAAAAAGAAGTATCTTAGGAAAGCTAGAAAATTCATTCTGAGAGTGTGAGAAGGCAGTCTTTTACTAACCAGAGAAAACAGAATTTAAAGACTAACAGATACATTTTACTTCCCTTCAGGAATGTGCGGGTATGTGAGGAGACAGGGGAGCCTCCAGGTTGACCTTTTGTTGTTGTTGTTACTGACGACAGAAAACATATTAAAAATTTCACCATACCAAGACTGAAACTACAATGTGGAACTCAGAAATATATCTAAAAGCACACTGAAGCATACAAGAAGAGATAAAACCTAAGATTTATTTCCTCAGACAAGAAACAGTGAATAAAAGCTACAAAATGCAATCCCATACAAAATAGACATACAAAAAAGCCCTACCGTGATTTGCCTGCATGTTCTCCAAGCTTTTTTTATACGCTAACTCACAACAGTAATTAAAGATCTTGCAAGTTGACTTCTGTTTTCCAGAACTATGAGTTGTGCGTAAAACATGCCTTTTCATCGAAACAATTACAATTAATCAAAACAGTGAAAGCTAATACCACTCAAGTCCAACCTACTGCTGTGCCCAGCAATATATCAAACTGTTGTCAAACATACTAAACAAACTTCAACAGAATGTTTTCACTACAAATAGGAGAAAACATGCTTGCTAAGTATTTTTTAGTCAAACTGCAACCTCAGTAATCCATTCTGTCACTGGATTTTAATTTGCAGTAGTCAATCACAGTCTCAGACAGATCTGTATTTGACTACAGAGAGGTAACTCACTGGGACTAACAAATGAGTACCTGCAAACGACTACTATAGCCTCAAATTTGTTTAGGGATTTATATCTATGTACTCAGGTTTGTTCCTTCACACCATCAACTTTTTTCAACATGAGATTTTGAAACGAAAGAAAGAAGAAAAATGAAATCCATGTACTACTTTTCTCTGTTACTGTCCTAGAAACACACCAGCTTAATAGTACTGTATTTTCTTCAATGTTCATATTCATTTAAACTATTACTAGTGTTTCTTGAAATCTTCATTACAAAGAAGCTGCTACCTCAGAATTTGTTCATAAATTAACAAAAGCCTATCTCCAGAAACTCAGATTCATATTAAACACAGATCTCATCTATGATGTATCTCATCCATGACATATTATAAATAGTCAACAAAAATAGATATACTTACACTTCTCATGGCACCTCCCCTGCCCTACCTAGGAGTCATAACTATTTTCTTAATAAAGAAATATGGCATTTGGTATTTGACAGAAAAAAACTGTTTACCAGTGAAGTCAGTCTTTTTTGCAATTGGTAATCAATGCAGAAACTGAAGTTTTATATAAAAGAAGAGATACAGAGGACAGGAATATTGGAGTTTAACAAACAGATCAGGCCTTTATTACCAGCAAGCTCCATTATGGATTTGTGAGCTTTGTAAGCCAAGCTCCCCCAAGTGTAATTAAATTTTTATTTATAATGCGTTTGTGACTGTTAACTTTGTGTTGCCTCTGCTTGTTCCCCCCTCAAACCCAATGTGAAATAGTATTCCACATTTACTGCTGCAGAGAGCGGTGCTTTATTCAGTTGCTGATTTCATCTCTAGCCTTATAAGAGATGAGAAGTACAAATAAACATATTGTTTATTATTTATACACAAACACCCGTGTCTTTAAGCACAGATATATACATATACACTCCTGCATGCAGACGCTCTAAGCCAAAACTGAGGACAAAAGAAGTACATGTCAGTTAAAATTGAACACATGTGAGCAAGCATCACTATTTTCCTACCAAGAGCACTATTTATCACATATTTATATCGTGGAGAGACAGGAAAGCTTCAGTAAGATAGGGCAATGCAGCACTGCAGAGTACATTTTATGCCGCAAGCCATGTCTGAGATCACTGCAAATGTACCAGGAAAAGGTTCTAAACTCCAACAAAGCTGGCATCCATGCTTTATTTTTTTGTTCATTTATGAGGAGGACTTCATGAAAAAGCCCTCTGACTCCAAGAATGTACTTTTTATTTTTTGCATTAACTCTATTCCTGCTTTCATTCAGGTATTACCCTCCGGTACCAATACTTATATAAAAAAAAGAAGCTTAATATAAGTAACCACAGGAGGATCTCTTCTCCCCTTGAAAAACTGCAAATAAAGATGTCAGCTATTGAGTATATTTGTGGCGTCTCCAGCAGCTGCTGTTAAATACCAGCTGGTCTAGCTGATTAAAATTACCTCCGAGTTGGTATTATAAAGATGCCTGGGCAGCGTTGCTGTATTAATGGATTATTGAGTGAGCGATGAAAACCTTGGCCAGCTGACGCGTTTTATTACAGATAGGCTTTATGATGTGTAATCACTGTAATTTTTATAACTAGAGGAAACAGGAAAAAAAGAAGAACCTTCTTTCTCCTCTTACTCATAGCGAAATCAGTTGAACCAGATTTTTTTTTTTTCCAGTCTGTTACTTAGGAGTTAGCTAAATAATTTGGGTTTTAACAGTTTCTGCATATGTAAGACTTTATCCACACCTACACATACACAAAGAATGAGAAACTGTGTTCAAGGCTACCCTGTGTTTACCTATTTTTCATATGCTTAGGTTTACACATTGGATATTTATTTCATCCTTTGACTACCAGGCGAGTGCTGCAACTGGCCATATGAGATAAACCCTTGTGCATTATTTAATGACTGAGCTACACTGCGAACACACCTCATATCCTCCAGGTTCAGCAATTCAGTTGGTGAGGTCTTACGTCTGGTCTCTCCATCTCCTTCCTCCCACGTTCTCCTCCCCTTCCAGCAAACCCTTCACACAGTATGTCTTTTAACCATCTCTCAAATTTCTCCCTTACTAACCACATATTTACCATGTTGTCTTGTCTTCTGATGGTAGTTTAGTTTGCTACCAAATGAAATGTGTTAATCATGAAAATCATGTAACTGTTACCAGTTTTTGAGATTTAATAAAAGACAAATGACTGGGTACTTGGAAGATTCAGATATACTGGTGAAATACTTTATTATAGATGACTTCTGTTGTGAGGTGCTTCAGTATTCAAGCCAAACGCCATTTACTGAAAGCATCTCAAGAGAAAATACTGCAATTTTTTCAGGAACAGACACACACCAAAAGCCAACTAATGATACCTGAAATTTTTCAGTGGAATGGGAACTGCTGAAATGTAAAAAAACCCTAAAATTTAAAAAAGGTCTTAAGCTCTTAAAACTTTCTTAAGGAAACGTAGCATTGCTTGTCTTTTTCCACAGTAGATAATTAATATTAACTCTTTCACAAAGTTAAGAAAACAACTCTCTGTAATGTTCATAAACTGATACAAGTTACAAAATTTTATAGGAAGGACCCTATGAAATATAGTTAGGTATTATTCCACCCCATAAAGTATAGAGACAAATTTTGGGAGCTGCTACTACATCACATACATTCATTTTACTCATGCTGTGGAGTTTAAGTGAAGTCCTGCAGAAAGCCCGACATTGAATAGATCAAAAGATAATTCAGATCACAGATAAATCAAAAGACAGGCTAAAGCTAATTTAATTAAGAAGTTTGTTAAAGGTGAGTCTTAGAAATAAATTTTGGTCCATCCAAGACTAAAATCATCTAGGTGCTCTCCTTCTTTCTTCACACCAGTAGAACCTAAGGTGTACTACAGTGCAAATGTGTCTTTCCAAGTCCAACACCTGATAATCTGAGTATGTGATATACATCTCTGATGAATCATCTAGCTGTTCTGAAACACTTCTGCACTCCATGAATAGCTGTTGAAATAATGATGCTAGTTTTCTGCAAATGGAGGGAAAAAAAGCACGTTTCACCAAGTAGATATGCTGCAGATAAAAAAGGGCCTTTCCACTCTTTCTAATTTAATCTTTTTTAATAGAACTGTATTATCATTGAGGTTGGAAAAGACCTGTTAGATTGTCAAGTCCAGCCTAGTACTGCTGAGTCCACCACGAAATCACATCCCTAAATGCTGCATCTACATCCCTTCTAAACACCTCCAGGAATGGCAATCCCACTACTTCTCTGGGTAGCCTGTTCCAATGTTTGACAGCCCTTCCCAGGAAGAAGTGTTTTGCAACATGGAATGTTCTTTCTGTGGAACATCTGAGCAGGGGTAAGGTAGATGGGCAAAGCCATTAGGACAGGCCAAGGAGGAATGTGTAAGGTGAAACTACACCAAGCTGTGAAGCTGCACAGCTCCCTGCAGTATGTAGTGACAGTTGTGCCAGTCTGAAGCACCTCAGCTTCGGGCCGTGCCAAGTGCAGCCGGCAGAGCTGCAGCCGGCTGCTCACAGGGGCATCGCCATCCAGCACCTGCCGTGCCTCCATTTTACAGCTGCAGCCCGAGCGGATCCTGCAGGCAGAAACCTCTTTCAGAAGGGAGGTGGATTTTCACATTTGTTCCAATAAGAAAATAAAATGGAATAATAAAACAGTGATGGTTTTGGTTTGGCAAAACCCCCACAGTTCCTATTTTCTCAAACCATGTGACTTTCATCCCTCTGCTGGGAGCCAACAATGGGTCCGCAGCTTGCAGCCATGAGTGCAAAACAACCCAGAGAACAGCTGTCTGTCCCAGCTACTTTCTGGTTTTTCCTGTGGTGCATTCCATACACTACTCTAAAAGCATTTTACCCCCTGGGCAGACCTTAGGTGGGGTTTGCCGGGGTGCTGGCCAGGCCGGGGCTGCCGCATCCCAAGGAAACTGCTGGCACTCCATACCATGCCCCAGCAAGGATGGAGTTCAGATGGCGGCTGTGGAGTCACTGTGACCCCAGTCCAAATCCCCCAAGTAGATGGGGGAATTCAGCTTCGCTGAGCTCTCCCGCTGCATATTTTTCATGCATTTAGTGAACTTCTAACTTGAGCAACCCTTGCAAAAATAAGTGAATAACCCACCCCGAATCTGCAAGGCTACGAGGCTTTGTGGGTATTTCCGGGCTGAGGCACGTTTACCACATAGAATGGAGAGGTGTCTCTTGGATCAGACCATGGATGGGAAAAAATCACCTTAGTGTAGAGAAAGACATAGTTATGGTTGAGACATAGTGCTAACATGAAGTACTCCAAGTTTCCCACAGAAGGACTACTTGAAGTAAGATTTATATCACTGTCATCCACGGGGATCCACACCAAGACAGCCAACTGGAGGCACTGAAAAAGTAAATTATTCGGTCTGAGAAGGAAAAATTAAAGGACAGCAATTTTTTTAAAGCTAAAATATGCCAAACAAGTATCTTTGCATTTGTGGTAAATACATATACATTGATAAGCTCTGAATTAATGGTCAATTTAACACGCATGCTAAATTCTACGCAAAACAAGATTCTTAATTCACTTGGGTTAATAAACATAAAATTCTGATAATTACAGATACAATAATGTCATATGAGCACTTTAAACATATGCTGTGGGAATTAAATCCTGGCTATTCCTGCCCACTAAGGACCAGTTTTTAATCTTCGATGCATGATATGTAGTAATGGATTTTACGAGTTGACTTTTTTAAATTTGATGATCAGGTTAATGAAATTTATAATGATATTTTTCACACCAGGTTCAAAATAGTAGTTAACTCCTTGGCAGAGGAATTCAGATTGGACATGTAATGGATGTACCAGCAACTGCTGATGTGAAAGGATTAATCATCATTTTAGACTTTTATTAAATTAGATAAAATGGGATAGGCATGAATCAGAATATATAGCAATTAATCACTGGACTTTATTGAGTCTTTTAAAAATCTTATTTGCTCCTGAGTTGACAACTAATCTAGGCCATTCTGTACCAGTTTGACAAACTCTCCAGATAATGACTGTGACTAGAACATTAATAATATCGTTATTTAGCAAAAAATATTTATTCTCTATGTAAAATATTTTTTTTAACATTTGTGGGTGCTGAAGGTAATATTAGTCGCGCTACAACATTGCAATTTGGGTCATTGTTTGCTATTGAAATCTTTAGCTTTTATAAATTTGCCTTTTTTTTTTTTTAAATTTAGGTAATGGATAGACCAGCGTGTACAGATGACCAAAGTTTTTTGTATATCCAACTAACGCTTAATGTAAACTGTTACAGCTATACGCACTGGAATTGCTAGAAAATAAAAATTACTAAAACTTTTGAAGTTTATTTATTGATCACTGAGAACCACCCCAGTTAAATTACCATAAACCTCAACATCACAACAACTACTAATCCAGCTAATAGGAATTAAGGGAGATGGAAGATACATAATAAGCATCTGGGGGATATGGAATTTATCCCATGAGTGTAGTAAAGAGCTCATAATTTAAGAGTGCCAAAACCCAAGTGCATCATGAAGGCCTTTCCTCACAAGTGACATTAATTGCATATCCCACAGATGCTTATTACATATTCTATTTATACCTCTGAGAAAGAAAAATATTCGTTTAAAGTTTAAAGGTTTAGTACTGCTTAAACACAATGTAACACAGCTGTCTCATGATGTCACAGGGAATATCAAAGGCTGCAGCACAGAGTCATAATGTAAGAAATAGTTTAGACAGAAGATAAATCAGGGAATGTGTTTCAGCATGAGAGCCCCAAAGCTCAGATGTACATTAAAGGAGGATGTATAACTACGTACTTCAGTTGGATTTGGGATTACACCATTAAAAAGGTTTTTCTGATTACAATTATTGAAATAAGAAAAAGGAGAATTAAATCTATTTCCATTCTTTTAAACAATTTTTCAATAAGTAGCATGTCAAACCATTAATACTAATAAATGAATTGCTAAAGCCAAAGATGCCATTATCTTTTCTACTCCTCAGTCTATATAAATATAACTGTGCCATTATTAATACAGGTTCTAGATATTAAGCACATTATTATGTTGTAAATTTTCTGTGAGGACTCTTTTCTTCTTTTCACATTACTCTTTTGTGATTTCTCTCACATATAATTAAGACAATGAGAATTCTTTGATTTAAGATGTCCCATATACTTCTACCTAATTGTCTTTTCATTGGTAAAAAAAGCCCCGAAACCTGATATTACTGATTTTGCATGTCATTCCTACATGTACTTTTTAGAAATAGAATAAACTGCAAGGTCCAAGCTTAGACTAACAGCTCACACAACATTCACTGATGTATGCCGTAAACAACTGAAGGCTTTGTTTAGATGTGTGGAATCTTGATTTAAACACTGTAAAGATATTTCATAACATACAACATGTTACACAGTTCTGCTGCTGCACTGCACATGTGGGTATGTGTATAGATTTATCCAAAGTATGAAAATATTTTTTACTAACTTCTCCACTTCTGTGAATAAAAACCTGGTAGCATTATTGGTAGGAGTAACAGCAGTCAGAAGCTGCAGGAGTTTCATTATCTCGTATTTTCTGCATTATATTATATTTGGAACTTAAAAACCAGAAAAGATGAAATTTCTTTTCTCTCTTCACTTTCTCAATACCAAGAACGAAAGATATTGCTTCTGTGGCATTCCAAGATCATTGTATTGGACACTTTCTCAGACAATAAAGCAAATAAAAGTTAATCAAAGGAAGTATGCTAACCATGGTCCGAATTTCAAATAAGGTGGTAAGAAGTAAAGAAAAGCAGATCATTAAAAGTGACAGATGACAGAATAAAGGTCTATGAAAGGCAATGCTCTCTCATGGACTTCTCAAGCTGATGCTATACTGGGTGATGCCATTTTCCTTCTCTGGCATTTGGGAAGAATTGCTGTTCTGCTGTCAATACATTCCATAGTGAATAACAAAGTCTAGGTGTATCCACTGCCTTTTTTCCTTAGAAACAGTGCTATCTGGAAATTCAAGGGAGTCATCATTGGCAGTCAATACCAAGCTGCAAATGCTATGCTAAGAGTGTTTTCAGAGGAAGAATACAGAAGAGCAGCACCCTTGGCTTTCTGTAAAGATTCAGGTATGACTTGTTCACTGATTTCAAAACACATATTGGAAACCAGCTCCTACTCTTGTCTGCTTTTGTTCTTTTTCACTAGACAATTCTATTTTGCAATGCTGTGTACAGATTTGCTCTTCTTGCCAAAATCTGTGGAGTCTTCCTGCTAAATTATGTAACTTAACCCTTTAGGGCCTCTTGCTATTATGTTTAGTACGAGGTGCGATGAAATATTCTCCCCATTTTTACAGCATTAGTTTGGTGAAATAATTCTATTCTTAGAAATGTTTCTCCAACATCATTTCTCATGCTTTACCCAGACTAAAATATTGTGAATTCATACAATATGCAAAAGTTACACAAAATTGTGCAACCCTAATTAACAGCACTACTCTTGAGCAACCTATTCCTGTGACCTGTGTTAATGGATTTTATTCTTCGGATATGGATGGCTTGCTTTAATATTTCATAGGATACTTTTAAAAATTCTTGCTCAAAACCACATCAGAACCAGAAAAGATACTCAAGGCATGCACCTATTTGGAACAAGATTTTTTTTTTTATTGATGAGGCTTCTACGACTCTAACAAGATGTTGGAAAGAGGTTCACAAGGTCATGGAGAACTACTATCCAGCTCATTCCATTTTAGAAATTAGGACAGACTGTTGCATTATTTTCTGGGCAGGATCTTTTACTGTTGCATGAACTTCCAACACTGTCATGTAGTTTTCCAACTCAAGAACTCCCAATAAAACAACTGCCAGAGAAAATTCAGAACATGTAAGGGGAATTATATAGGTTGTCTTTTCCACCTTTTCCTCTCCCTCACCCAAACCCCTCACCTCAGTCTACACCATCTGGTTAGACTGAAGGGCAGGGAGAGCACTGTCCATAAGGGTAGACATGGCTATCCAAGAACTAATCTTGGTATCTGAAGAGGTAGCAGAGTGACTTGACTACCTGGTGAATTACCACTTTTGTGGGGAGAAAACCCAAAAAGGAAGCATTCTTCCCAATGCTGACACTATACTGCCTTTCATTTTCCCAATTAACTGTATTCTACTGGGCAATCAGATGCTTTTAGTGAAAATGCAGACTGGCCATATTCCTACAGAATTACTATTTCACTAATTTTCAACAACATTTTCATTAGTGATGAATTGTGGTTTCAGGATATAATTTTCTGCTAAAATGAAGAACTCAGATGAAAATGACCTTGAAGAGCCAGATGATTAACATGTGTTCCTAGGCCAAGGGAGACTCAGACTGAAGACTGTGCTATCCCTGAAGTTGACATCCCACACCTTAAGGCAGTTCACTAACTATTGCTTTTTTCTAAAATGCAATTCCTTGTCATCCTTCTCCCCATCTATAAAAATCCAAAATGGCCTACTTTGTTCTGACATGGAATAATGACTAAGTATTAAAAACTTAGGTTTTTAAAATGAGGTTTACCTCTGCTTCCAACAGGCTGACATTATGCATTTAAGTACTTCATGCTAATCTGTTTAAAGATTTCAAACAAAATTTTCTTAGCTGCATTACCCACTAGATCCCAGTTGTGTATAACTTCTAAATTTTACAATTTAAACATTAAATTGTGTTTATTATCTCTTGTTATTGCTTTGGTTGGATTCTAGCAGAGGGTCCTCTTTGTGTGGCTCTTTTTAAAGTGTATCAAGATGAAGCAGAAGATTTTGAGGGTGAACAACTGTTTGCATTAATCTTCAGACTACTTTTGGATATTGACTTTTATATTAAGGACTGATGACAGATGATCTTTCCTTGCTGGATGGTGCACATGGTTCTCTTCAGTACTTCCTTATCATTTCTAAAGGTATGTCTTCACAGGAAAATTAAGGACTTGCTAGTCACATGTGATTGCATGCCCATACTAACTTGATTCATATAGACTCGGTAAGAATAAGCAGTGCAGATGAAACACTGGTTAACCAAAACATGAATTATCCACAGGACTGGATTCTACAGGAAATGTCTGGGCTACTAGCAAGTGCTTAAGTCCAAAGTGATGTATTTTGCCTCCTAACATCATGTCAACATGGGCATGTTAGCACAGTTCCGTTTTTTAGGCATATGCTGAGATAATTACTTTCAGCAACAGTTACTTGACCTACTTATTGCCTTTTTTGTACCAATTTTCAAGATGAGTTTTCTAGACTAAGTTCCATGTCATTGAAAGAAACAAAATGATGCACTAAATTAAACAGTACCTGCTTAACCTGAACAGCTGATGTGACTTAAGCGTAAAGAAAGCAAAGGGGAAGTAAATACTTGATATATGGCACCTTAAATTCCTTAGTGAAGTAGAACCTCTCCATATCTTGTTCTGATTTTATAGTCAACAGCTACTTTCTACATAAGCAAAAAAGGAAAAAAAAAAAAGACAAAACAAAGGCAGCCTTCCAAACATTTGTCTATATTCCTACTAAATTCATCACAGGTTTAAGAAGATACTAATTCTATGCAAATCCAGTGGAATCTAAGCCTATTTATGTTTAAGACTACCAACTTTTTTTCTTTTTAGGCTATGTGACGAAAGTCAAAATGGAAGCTTTCTTGCTTGTTTCCTTCCCAGATAAAGATAACTCCCTGTACTTCATATGGGAAGCACATAACCTGCATCAAGGAGCAACAAAATGACAAATCTGCATTCCATCCTCACAGACATCCAGTACTACTCATTATCATCTCAGCACATAATTATGCAGCAGGAGAGTAAAACTCTGACAAACACTTTTGACACCTCAACGAATCCTTCATTCTGTTTATAGAGTGGTCTTTTACATTATTTACATGTTTAAATCTTGAAGTCAGAGGTAAGACTAAAATACTATTTGTGACAGTTGGGAAAAAGGGTAAAATTGCAAGTTCACCATACTGTAATTTTCAACCTAATACACAACAAGAAGCAGCACAAAATGAAATATACATTTTTTAATCAATGAACTAGAAAGCTTTTTGAGAAACAGCAATGAGAAACAGATATCTATCATTTAAGAACATGAAAGGGTGAGTAGCCTTACTTCAAAACAGAAGAAAAGCAGCTTTTAGAGTTAAGCAGGATCTGCTTGTTGCCTGAGGTAAGACACCTACCCTGATCTTCAACACTTGTCCTCATTTATTCACAAAGAGGAAGTAATTTGAACTAGTAAACCGTCACAGTCAATTGGTATGTCAGCAGTAGCTGAGGCAATCCCTGTCTCCATCAAAATACATGGTAGCTTTCTAAAGTAGCTTCAGACGGGTTTCCTTCTGTCACCTAACTTAGAAAGGTTTCCTCTTTACAGTACTTTTTTCACTATGCAAAATAGAATTCATCGTAATATCTTCAGATGTCTGAGTCAGCCCCCAAAAGCTCTATCTAAAAATCCAGTAGACTGTATCTTGTAATTTGTGGGACCAACAGCGGACACTAACCTTTTTTTTAGAAAGGCCTGGTCATCTGGCACTAAATCCTCAACAAGTCTTCTACTGACAGACATGCTGGAATTTATAGCCTATTAAAATCTATTTTACAGATAATGCTTTGTTTAATTCATACAGAAAATAAACACCAGCAATTTCAGATACTAAATTCATGATTAATTTGGTCCTGGACATTCAAATGAGAATTACTGCTTTGCTCAGAAAGACTTTGTATTTGCTTAGTCTTACCCTTTTCTAGATTCTCACTGCCGGATACTTGCCTTTTAATAGCAAGGCCAGATTTTGGTGGTTCCTCTACTATACAATAGCTCAAAGTTGCTTTCATTGTAATTGCTGTCCAATTGATTGATGACATTGGATTAAAAGCTACAGAGGAAATGTAATGCGTTTGGACTATGTCATATATTATCTCATTTTCTTTTAGTGTGAGAATCCAAAATAAACTCAGGCATCCTGGATGATCTGAAAAGGTCTCCTCAGCATGACTAATCTTTGAACTATTTTTTCCCCTATATCATAAAGATTTCTTATTCTGATAACTAGCGGGATTTAAATTTTTTTTCTGATACAGTGAATATGATCAATGTTCCTTTACTACACAGGTAAAATCCTTTAAATTCTCCCTCCAGAGACCAGTCTGATTACGCAAAAGAATACTGCCTGGTACCATAATGGCACGGGCGAGGAACTAAAACAGGTGGATGCCCCACAGCAGTGCTCATAGCAAAGCAAGTAAGAACAGTAATAGTGGAACAGCACATCTGCTGTTGACTTTACCGTAACATAACCTTTCCAATGCTATCACCAAATCTACACTCGTGCCTCGTTTCCCCGCAACTTAGTTTGCACCCTTCTCTTTTGTTTTCTATTCCTTTGCTTCCTGAGGTAGGCTTCCTCCTGAAGAGCCATGGTGGTTACAGGGTACAGGGCTGAGCGCCTCTCGGGCCGCAGTAGGCAGCATCTCTCTGATTGATGGCCGCAGAGCAGAGCGGCAGCGGGAGGCAGAGTCGTCGCCACTCAGTGTTCCGAGAGGCCCTTTTTGAACTGAGCTAAAGCCACCATGAAATATTTACGCTCACTTCTGTGTGTGCTTTATTGTCTGTTGGATATGTGCTTAGGAGGAGTTTGCTTCACCAGCATAATACTGCCATCAGTGTTACGATGCAGAAGCTGGTGAGTTTATGCCAACATTTAATTTTTGTTCTTAAATAAAGCTTTTTATCCTTATGCCTTGTCATTAACTTTCTGTGTATTATTTCTATACAACTGTATCATATATATTTACATGATCTGGCTGTACTTATTGCATGCAGTTCCATGAGAAATTAATTTGGTACGATATAATTCACCCTCGGTACATAAAATAAAGTGGTAATAATGATTTTATGTGGGACCTTTCCAATGGATTCATGTTTTCAGTGAAATGCAAAAGAAGTTGCCGACTATAAATTCCCTTAAATGGAAGAAAATGTCATATAATACAGGTATATGAAGACTTTCCTCAAACCCTGTTCTTTCTCAAGCTGAGAGCCTAACCTGCTTAATTTGTCCCTGCAAACACTGGCCACTGGAGAAAATGTAGTATCGTTTTGCAATAATTATTTTGTACTTTAACATGAATTGGTTGTAAGGGTCAAAGAAATTAACATCAGAGCACCAATTAATCTAGGACATTAATCATTGTTAACTCGTCTAATTTTAAAATTAAACTGAATATTCA
Source organism: Mystacornis crossleyi (assembly GCA_013400655.1). NCBI lineage: Eukaryota > Metazoa > Chordata > Aves > Passeriformes > Timaliidae > Mystacornis > Mystacornis crossleyi. The sequence continues at coordinate 55,397 of VYZQ01011171.1, forward strand.
ATCTGTCAACCCTTCGGAATATCCAGTCTTTATGTTCAATCCTAGCAATTTTTTCTTTTTATTTAGAGAAAGGTTTATTATCAGGAAAGCATGTCATTGAACTATTAATGTAATCAATTCCATTCTAATTTCAAACCATTCTTGTACTTGACTTTACAAAGTACAAAATTAGATATAATTAGATAATTATTATAGTCTGGTTAGACTATTCACAGTACTACCAGGCAAGTGAAACAATGTTATTCTGCAAAACATTATCTTGGGGTCCAGGGAAGAGACATGGCAAAGAAAGAAGACTGTGGAATGATAAAGCACAAAACTTTTATCTCTGCATTGCTGGTTCCATTTCAGCTGATATTAATAGCAGCTGAATAATTATCATAGGGAAAAGCAGTGGCTGACTGCAAGTGAATGAGAGTGAAGTCTCAAAATTTCCAGATACAGAAATTACTGTGCTAAGGCTGCTGCTGTCTGTGACACCAACTTGAACTTCCAGAGCATGGAAGTACGGCACAACCAGGACCCAGTATACCTTGCTGTACCTAACTGGGCTCTCTTCCCAATCAGCAATGGAATGAGACAGCCAGGGACTGGGGCATCTGTTCACTGCTGCACTCTGGAAGAGAAGGCAATCTACTGCTTTGAGGCAAAACTTCAAAACTGGGCAGCAAATAAAATTAAGGAGCTGTACCACACGTACTGAAATGCCTGCTAAACTTGGTGTTGTAACCAGGTAAGCATAATTTCAGGAAGTGTATAACCACATTTTAATGTAAAGGACAGTTTCTGAACACGGAAATGTACAAACAGCTGGAGTACCTGACCTTCCAGCAGAACAAGTCTTGCTAGTGTTTGAAATATAAAAAGAAGCATTTGAAAACATCAAAGGATGGAATCAACTGAATGAAAATGCAAATAATTGTTTCTGCCTTGCCCCAGAAGGTTATAGAAGGATGCAAAGTATAAAATGCTGTATTTTAAAATAAGTGAACTTCATAACTTGTACAAGTGAGGGTAGACTGCTACTAAATACGGGCCTTTCATGTTGAGCCTGTTCTCTAGGAATGCCGTAATATCTTTTGAGCAAAGTTCCCAGTCTTTCTTCTGCCATTTGTATATTTTCTGAGTGGTATCAAGGCTGACAGATGAATATTTATTGTTGGTAAATCTTCAGCAAAACAATAAACTTCAACAAAAAACTCAGATGAATTCTGCACTTTGGTTAGGTTAAGCAATTATTGATCACCTATGTTGTTTAAGAAATGCTGTTTCTAGTTCAAGAAATGTTAAATACAGGAAAAGATACAGCATCCCAAACTGTCAGCTGGCTCACTACTGGAAATTACTACTCTGAAGAGTTCAGACATCATTAAAGGTGAGAATAATACAACACAGCCTTGCTCCTTTCCCTTTCTTTTTCTCCTGTCTTTATCAAATCAGAAATCAGAGCAGGATATGACCTCACAGGTAACCTACTTTCCTCTTCTGCCAGCATAGACTCTGTCTGTATGATAACACCCATTTCTGAGAGCTTTTCAAAGTCTGTTTTTAAAACATTCTGATGGTTTTTCCTTTGTTAATTTTGATATATTATTTTACAGTCTAACAGCTCCCTGTTAGTAAGGTTTTCCTGATAGTCAGCCTGAAGCTCTCTCTCATAATTCATTCTCTTAACTGTAAATTTCTTTATTCAGATTCAGTTCTATTTATGCCACACCAGACTGCATTGTTCTTCTGTTATTATAACATTATGTTTAGAGCTAAAGTATAATTTTTTCTTCCAATTATTTCTCTTACTGAAAGGCAAAATCTTAAACTGACACAAATACCTACATTACAAATTATTTTTGCCCCAAAATATCTGTTTGCAAATTTCTGAAGTTCAACTTATTTTATTCTCTCTTTGTTTTCATAAGTTTTCATAAATGAAACAATGTATTTTTGGTTTCCTTGATATTTATACAGCCTACTTATTCATTACTACCCCTGAAGTTTATTAGGGATGCTTGCTTCCTCTTCCAGACTAGTGAAGATATTAAGAAAATATACTATGCAAAAAATAGGACAATCTGTCCTATTTGTAGTTTTAATACCTTGAGTTTACTTGGCTTATTTTTCCTCCCCTATAGGTAAGTCATACCTGTTGTGCACATACCTATAAAATGTATTTAAGTAAGTTTTGTAGAATTACATTTATCTTCCCAATATAAGTTATTAATAAGTAGTTCAACTCTTCTCTTGAGCATATAT